>PIJE02001846.1:10430-97908 GCA_002895965.2 Coryphaenoides rupestris | reverse complement strand
TCTGTAAGACCTACAGTACGTACAACAATACCTCTGAGGTGACACGTACAAGCTACTGGTAGGTTTGTGGAACTTCGATGTATGTGCTGATGTGAGCTCCACTACAGATGGGTAAATATGGCCGTGCACGCCACATGCTCACGATGGGGAACGAAGTGGTCTGTAACACCAGTAGGCCTACTGGTGTTACTGGTGCTACTCTACCATTGCGTGATTGTAAGCTGTTCCTGGGGGAATCTACCATTTTGGTGGGATGGGACTATTGGTGAGTAGCCTACTTCAAATATGCAGTGCTACATTGTGAGCTCAGAATTTTTATTTTCTGAAAGTTTAAGGTTTAATGCTCTTCAGTTGAATTCGCTATATGTGACATTAAGGTCTGGCAATACAGTCAATCATTATCCTTTAATACAGTCAATCATTATCCTTTAATACAGTCAATCATTATCCTTTAATACAGTCAATCATTATCCTTTAATACAGTCAATCATTATCCTGGTGATTATCTCTCAGATAAACCTAGTAACCCCGCCCCCTAAAAAAACAACTCTTTTGAACGTCTCTTTTGAACGTTTTGAACGACTCTCAGAAAGGAACGGAGCCATAAGATCCGGCTCCCTTCAGAGAGCCGTACTTCCCATCACTAGCGCCTGTCCATCGTGTCGCTAGGGGGCGCTAGTGACCCCGTCATGTGTTCACCAGGTCATGGATGAGGCCTGTGACCCCGTCATGTGTTCACCAGGTCATGGATGAGGCCTGTGACCCCGTCATGTGTTCACCAGGTCATGGATGAGGCCTGTGACCCCGTCATGTGTTCACCAGGTCATGGATGAGGCCTGTGACCCCGTCATGTGTTCACCAGGTCATGGATGAGGCCTGTGACCCCGTCATGTGTTCACCAGGTCATGGATGAGGCCTGCTTTGCCAGGGGACTCACCCACTCAGGACACTTTTAAACAGGTAGTGCATTCGGAAAAATGTGTTTGGTGTAGTGCCGAAGAACGGGAGTCGGAGGCGGAGTATTAAGAATGGAACTCCAAACTTTATTTTCCATTTGCACAAATCAAAACATTAGTTGCACGCACTTAATTAACCGGACGAGAACCCCGGTGCTGCCCCTTAAGACGTTGTGGGCAGCAAGCGGCCGATTGCTTTGTTAATATGTGAAGAGTTTATCGCCGGCCACTAGGGGGCAGCATCTCATTAGTATTGCCGACCGGCTTAGCTGGACGGCCATTTTGTGTGTTGACATTCGCTCATTCTGCGTCGGTTGGACGTGTTCATTCACTCATTCATGTGAGTCTGTTTATTTCACTATTAAGTGTTTACATGCATTATATAGCGATATATATTTATGTATAACTATATTGTTGTCATGCATTGATGTTGGTGTTACTTTGTCAGCTTATGTCGCTGTCCTTGCTCTATTGCAGGGTGTCCTCATCTCTGTCAATTAAATACTGAAACTGACATTGAGGAGTGTGTTTCTTCATGAGGACACCATGGTCGTTGTTGGATGCCCTGCCCCCGGCTGCGATTTCGTATCCGAAGACGTGTCTGAAGCACTCGTCATTGCTCTATTGACTATTCATGGACTTAGCCACCGGCACGCAGCGCCTGTCATGGCCGCGCCGGCCCAGGCCCCTGCCACTCACGGCCCGAGACTCGATCGGCCCAAAGTTGACGTGGGCGTGTCAATAGAGGAATGGAACGTGTTCATCCGTCGTTGGAACGTCTTTCGCGCCGGCTCAGGCATAGGGGATGCCCAGGCCCCTTTCCAGTTGTTTCAGTGCGCTGGGCCTGTACTTGGAGACAGCCTGTTGAAAGCCGTCCCCGACGCCGCTTCCGGACCCTTGATAGACCTAATCGCCGTCATGCGTTCTCTAGCTGTCATCCCAGTCGCTACATGTGTCCTGCGCACCGAGCTACTTCAGTTACGCCAGGAACGCGACGAGACATTCCGCGCATTCGCTGCCAGAGTGCGGGGCAAAGCAGAGACATGCGCATATAATGCGGTATGCGAGTGCAGTAAGGACGTGGACTATACCGACCACATTATCCGTGATGTCCTACTTATTGGCATTTATGACTCAGACATACGCCGCGAGACGCTAGGGACACCTGACGTCCTGGTTAAGCCAGTTAACGACGTAATTGCACTCGTCGAGAACAAAGAGATGGCCCGTAATGCTCTCCCATCATCCTCCCTGTCGGCCATGTCGTCATTCCGGCGCCTGAAGACGACTCCACAGACGAGCCCCGCCCCGGGACCTGCGGACGGGGCTAAACGAGCCTCGTTCCCGGAATGTAAAAGCGTCTTTAACGTCTTCACGGAGGGGCCTCGCGGGTGGAATCCCAAGCCTCACCAGGTGTGCATCGACTGCTATAGGGCCCGCCGGCGACAGAGGCGCCAACAGCCGTCATCCGACGGTCAACAGGCCGCCATGGGGTCGGAGCTGATCTCCCAGATCTCATCGGTGCAATCTGGGGCCCGCCCTGGCCGACATCGCAGGAGCCATCGCCGATGCAGCGCCTCTGCATCGCACGGCTGTGTCAACAGGCCTGCACCTATCAGACTCGAGCACCACATCTTCTCCAAGGGCGAATGGAGACGAGCCAGGCTGAGAGACCACCCCCGAGCATTAATCACTATCTCGGTGGACATGCCAGTCAGACTGAGAGATGGCACCAGCAACCGGGGCTTGGCCGACGGGGCTCGGATATCTGCTGTCGCAGACACTGGTGCGCAGTCGGACCTTTGGTCTCTGGAGGAGTTCCTGGCCAGCGGTTTCACGCGGGACGACCTGCGACCCATCAGCCTCAGCATGTCGGCCGCCAACCGCTCCCCTATAGCCATCGAGGGAGCGTTCTTCGCTAGGCTCTCGACGACCCGCAGCGGTGGTGGTGTTACATCCTGCCGTTCCATGGTATACGTGAGCAGCTCAGTCCGGGCCATGTACCTCTCCTACGAGTCGTTGCTCAACCTCGGCCTCTTGCCCGTGACCTTCCCGTCGGATGACGTTGCAGGGGGGCCCAGGGACAGGCGTAGCCCTGACACGGCTGACACGCCAGACCAGCCCTTGTCCGTCAATGCTACGAGGTCAACCAACGGCGGCTGCGTGGAGCCAGGTGACCCCCATGACGCCCAGTGCTCATGTCCTCAGCGTACAGTCCCCCCGGCGCGCCCCGCGGCACTGCCGTTCCCTTGTACGCCAGAGAACAACAACCGGATGAAAGGTTGGCTACTCGGGAGATATGCCTCGTCGACATTCAACACTTGCCCTCATCGGGCATTGCCATGCATGGAAGGGCCACCTACGCCCAAGGCATGCCACACCGCGGCCACCGTGCCTCTACACTGGCAGCGGAGGGTCCATGACGACCTCCTACGGGACGAAGCCCTTGGGGTCATTGAACGTGTGCCATACGGCGAGCCAGCTATGTGGTGCCATCGTATGGTAGTCACTCGGAAGCACGACGGTTCCCCCCGCAGGACCGTGGACCTCTCCCCCCTCAACAAGTTCTGCCAACGTGAGACCTTCGCCACTGAGTCCCCGTTCCACCTCGCACGCCGCGTCCCGAAGGGCACCTGGAAAACTGTCACGGACGCCTGGAACGGCTACCACAGCGTGCCCCTGCGTGAGTCGGATCGCCACCTCACTACCTTCATCACACCCTTCGGCCGTTGGCGCTACACCAGGGCACCACAAGGTTTCCTGTCATCAGGGGATGGCTACAACCGCCGTTTTGACGCCGTCCTCTCGGACTATGAGCGCAAGGAACGTTGTGTAGATGACACCATCCACTATGACACCGACCTGGAGCAACACTGGTGGAGGACCATCGACTTCCTGACGCGTGTCAGCCGGTCGGGCATCGTGTTGAACCCGGACAAGTTTCAATTCGCCGGGAGGTGCGTCGATTTCGCTGGCTTCAGGGTGTCGGACTCTACTATCGAACCACTCCCGAAGTACTTGGACGCCATCCGGGACTTCCCCACCCCGGGCTCCACGACGGATATCAGGAGCTGGTTCGGCCTTGTCAACCAGGTGGCTAACTACGCCCAGTTGCGTGACACAATGGCTCCATTTAAGCCGTTCCTCAGCCCGCGCTGTGTGTTCCTATGGTCCCCCGATCTGGAGGAGGCCTTCCAGACGTCCAAGCAAGCCATAATTGGGGCCATCCGTGAGGGCGTGGAGATCTACGACATGCAGAAGCGTACCTGCCTCCGCCCTGACTGGTCGAAGCGTGGCATTGGCTACTTCCTGCTCCAACAACATTGTCGCTGTGCCTCGGGCATACTGGACTGCTGTCCAGGAGGATGGAGGATCACCCTCGCGGGTTCGCGTTTCCTGTCACCTGCAGAGCAGCGCTATGCGGCCGTCGAAGGAGAGGCCCTGGCTGTGGCCTGGGGTCTGGAACAGACGCGGTACTTCACGCAAGGGTCCGACAACCTCGTCGTGGTCACCGACCATAAGCCATTGGTGAAGATCTTTGGCGACCGTACGCTGGATGAGATAACAAACTCGCGTCTGTTTAGACTCAAGCAGCGCACCCTCCCATGGCGCTTCGACATTGTGCATCTGCCTGGCAAGAGCAACTATGCCGCTGATGCCACTTCAAGGCATCCTTCCCCCTCGGGCTCAGCGAACGGCCTCTCACTGGGGCTGCTGAGCGTGCCTGATGCCGTGGAGTCAGCACTCATGGCCTCCATCCGCGACGATGCACGGGAGCTCGGAGCTGTCTCTTGGCCCCTCCTCGCACGGGAGACAGCAGCTGACGAATGCCTCAGCCACCTCCTCCACCTCATCGAGAGGAGCCCCAGGGGATTGCTCAGCAGATGGCTGATGGACCCCGCGACTCGGCTGTGGGCGCCTCCCCACCGGCGCCTGCTGATGAGGCGACCTCTGACCTCGAGGTCCAGGACGACCCCGTCCCTGCGGGTATCTCCCTGGGCGCGCGGCTCCTGGTGCCGCCGTCGCTGCCCCAGCCTACTCGGCCGGGCCGCGTGAGGAGGCCGCCTACACGTTACGAACCCGAGTCCGGCAGTTGGATACGGGACTGAGACCGTTAATCTATTCCGGTTTATAGCTTTCCGGTCTGGGGGGGATGAAGAGTTTATCGCCGGCCACTAGGGGGCAGCGTCTCATTAGTATTGCCGACCGGCTTAGCTGGACGGCCATTTTGTGTGTTGACATTCGCTCATTCTGCGTCGGTTGGACGTGTTCATTCACTCATTCATGTGAGTCTGTTTATTTCACTATTAAGTGTTTACATGCATTATATAGCGATATATATTTATGTATAACTATATTGTTGTCATGCATTGATGTTGGTGTTACTTTGTCAGCTTATGTCGCTGTCCTTGCTCTATTGCAGGGTGTCCTCATCTCTGTCAATTAAATACTGAAACTGACATTGAGGAGTGTGTTTCTTCAATATGTGTGTTGTGGCACATCGACTGTGTGTTAACAACAGGGACGACATATTGGCACACACACACACACACACACACACACACATACATGCATACACATACACATACACACCACACCCACACACACATACATGCACACACAATGACAGCAAGCGATAACAAGAGGAAATCGGACCAGGAAATAAAATCATTTGACAGGATTTGAATGTCTATCTATCAACCTGTCTGTCTGTCTGTCTACTTGTATGTCCGTACATCCTCACACTCAACAATAGCACTTAGCATTGTGTAGCATGTCTCCAAGCTATCTTAGCATTGTGTAGCATGTCTCCAAGCTATCTTAGCATTGTGTAGCATGTTGGAACTTGTTGTGTTCAAATCTTCCTGTCCCACTGCCTTTTGTTCTGGGAGATGACCAGAAGACAGGAGAGCTGTGGGTTTGGGCTGTGAGCAGAAGACATGTGATATCAGGACGCTAACATCAGAACAAATATGAACTAATATGATCTATTAACACTAACGCCACTAGTCAGCATGGTGGACCACACACACACTATACACACACTATACACACACACACCCTGGTACAGCGATGCAAATTTCATTACATTTACATTTAGGGAAGTGAACTTGTAACGAAGGTAGGTGGGGTGGTGTAGGCCAGGTGGGTGCTCCGGACAGCAATGGCAGACAGATTGTGACCAGTTAGACCATTTATTGAGAACGGGTCCAAAGGTACAGGTCTCCAACACACAAGGACGGATTAATATAAAATAGAGGCATAATATAATGATAAAGCACCTGACGTCTGTGCACCTCACTCCCCTTCACCACTGTGGAGAGACCGTGTGCTCTCCACTAGTTATCCCGTCGGAAGTGACGCAAGACAAACCTAACTAGGCAAATGCTGTATAACAAGAGGCGCGCCCCAAGTGGCGCTATTTCAATGCCTTTGACCGTTACAAACGTACAATAAGTACTTAAGTACATATAATAAGTAGATAAGTACGTAATTTATCAAAATAAATGTCACGTTCCTCTTAATTCATTGGTCTTACAATATAATGTTCAGCTTTATATGATGAGTTATATGTAGTGTGTTTGTGTGTGTGTGTGTGTGCTTGACTTAGTTTCACTTTGAAGTTACCTAGTACTGACGTGTTGAATTCCTATTGGTCAGACTGGTCCGTTATTGGGAGTGGCCGCCAGCTTCAGGTCAGTCGGTGTGGAGTTGGACTTGATGAAGCTTCTTGTTCACACTGTGATATAACTGTTAACATGAATGTGTGATATAACTGTTAACATGAATGTGTGATATAACTGTTACCATGAATGTGTGATATAACTGTTAACATGAATGTGTGATATAACTGTTAACATGAATGTGTGATATAACTGTTAACATGAATGTGTGATAGAATCAGAATCAGAATCAGAATAGTAGTTTTCACATACGAGGAATTTGCTGTGGTTGTTGGTGCATACAGACAACATAAGAGTAATAATAATAACAGTTAAAAAGCATTAAAAAGCAAGTAGTGCAAAAACAACAAGAGGCATAAATATAAAATAAAGTAGTATAGTATGAATGGGTATATACAATACAGAATGATTTCTGAATTATGAGATATTTACAATACAAAATGATTTTTCAGAATATGGAACAGGTGTGGGCTGTGCGTTAATGTCATGTGTACTGTCAGGTGGGATAAGATTTGTGCAAATGGAAAATAAAGTTTGGAGTTCCATTCTTAATACTCCGCCTCCGACTCCCGTTCTTCGGCACTACACCAAACACATTTTCCGAATGCACTACCTGTTTAAAAGTGTCCTGAGTGGGTGAGTCCCCTGGCAAAGCATGCCTCATCCATGACCTGGTGAACACATGACGGGGTCACAGGCCTCATCCATGACCTGGTGAACACATGACGGGGTCACAGGCCTCATCCATGACCTGGTGAACACATGACGGGGTCACAGGCCTCATCCATGACCTGGTGAACACATGACGGGGTCACAGGCCTCATCCATGACCTGGTGAACACATGACGGGGTCACAGGCCTCATCCATGACCTGGTGAACACATGACGGGGTCACAGGCCTCATCCATGACCTGGTGAACACATGACGGGGTCACAGGCCTCATCCATGACCTGGTGAACACATGACGGGGTCACTAGCGACACGATGGACAGGCGCTAGTGATGGGAAGTACGGCTCTCTGAAGGGAGCCGGATCTTATGGCTCCGTTCCTTTCTGAGAGCCGTTCAAAAGAGACGTTCAAAAGAGGTTTTTTTTAGGGGGCGGGGTTACTAGGTTTAACTGATAAATAATCACCAGGATAATGATTGACTGTATTAAAGGATAATGATTGACTGTATTAAAGGATAATGATTGACTGTATTAAAGGATAATGATTGACTGTATTAACGGATAATGATTGACTGTATTGCCAGACCCGTACAGTAAATATGTTACATATAGCGAATTCAACTGAAGAGCATTAAACCTTAACTTTCAGAAAATAAAAAGTTCTGAGCTCACATGTAGCACTGCATATTTGAAGTAGGCTACTCACCAATAGTCCCATCCCACCAAAATGGTAGATTCCCCCAGGAACAGCTTACAATCACGCAATGGTAAGAGTAGCACCAGTAACACCAGTAGGCCTACTGGTGTTACAGACCACTTCGTTCCCCATCGTGAGCATGTGGCGTGCACGGCCATATTTACCCATCTGTAGTGGAGCTCACATCAGCACATACATCGAAGTTCCACAAACCTACCAGTAGCTTGTACGTGTCACCTCAGAGGTATTGTTGTACGTACTGTAGGTCTTACAGAGTGCTACATTAAAGTCACCTATTATTATATTCATTATTTGTCTTCTCTGAATAAGTTTGGACTTGTGGACGGTGCTTATGAAATGTATGAAGGAGGAAGAATCCCTGTGTACTAGACCTTGGCCCTTTCCTCAATCTGCATTCTCCACCGTACTTGTGTTCTTGTGGACATCTTGAGTAACATCATCAGTCACAGCTACTGGTCCAATCTAAAGTTTGCATCAAGCCAAGTACATGAAATGTCCTGTTTTTGTCTGTCCTAATGACTAATGAATGTATGTGACAGAGATGAGGTCCAGTTACTAATTTCATTAATGTCGGTTTGCAATAATGTAGGATATTAAACTGCAATCGCTTTTTATCTATGTGTACCGAGTCAAAAGCATAATGATGAAGACAAATGTGTCGGTGACGTCACGTCTCGTCTCCATCCTGCACTGCATCCTGTCTCTGTCTTGTCTCTCCAATGGACGGCGACGGCAACCTGGCCTGATCTTGGAGGTTTTTTGTCAAATTTCTAATGTCTGATGTCTCAATTTTAAAACGTGTGTGAGTGTGGATATTGGTCTGGCTATGTGAGACAACTCACTATCGTATACAACAACAACAACACACACACACACACACACCACACACAGTTACTCTCAAGTAAACTGGTACACAACATCATATGTGTCATCTGAGCCAGGTAAAGCCATGTAGGTGGTGTGTGACAGGTTCTAGTTTCTATTGTCACAATGGATTTCGAAAAAAAAAAAATTGTAATGAGACTTAAATGACATGGTTCTAAGAGCTTACCTTTTGCTCAGTGAGACAAGTGTCGTGGCAATTCAATAATTGCATCTAGGGCAATGAGATCTTCAACTGAAGTTAAACACAATACTTGTAGAAATTAAGAGTATTTTAATGAATGCATTCACCAGACTCCTCTCTAGCAGAGTGAGTACAAACAGAGATTTTCATGTGGCTTTTAAGGGCCATTTTACAACCCCGGTGGGGTTTCTGGTGTCAAGCCATAAACCCATCCCCTTTGACCTCCGAACACCTAGCCGACATGGGGTGGGATTTCCTGCCCGAGGGACCTCTCCCCCTGTATAAACATTCACCAGATTTAACCTCTTCCCCAGCTGCTTATCTGCATGACCAGTCGTCACCTTCATTTATGACTGGTGGAGGAAGGGGTCTCCTCCTGCCATATAATTTACCAAGATTGCCTGTTGTAAAAACAATCTACATCAAGAAACTAATAACAACAGGAAGAAAGGCCTGAAATGCAATTTCCCATTACACAAGTCAAGTAGGTCTATTATTTCTCAGTAGCTGAATTTGAGATGTAGGAAGAAAGTCGCCAAAATGTCATCCTAGTCTCAAGCTAAATGTAGTCTATGTCTCGGAGAAGTAATGACTTCAGGTTGGTCAAGCTGAGTGCTTGCTGAGTTATGATCAGTTACCAGCAACAGCTAGATGGAAGTATGGCGAGTACAATTAGTTTAGTTTCACTACCATTTACTTTGTCTCACAAAACAATATTATAGATTATCATGTTATCCCAAATACACAAATTGCAAAAAAGTTATCTTAAATGTATGCTGTCTATATATGTGTCCTTCAACTCACAACTCGTACCTGTGTACTCTAACCAAGAATTGCGTAGTTGGTACAAAAAATGCTGGGATGTTGGCAGGTTGGCAGGGATGTACACCCATCCCATCTTGCTTATAGATTCTGAAATCCTATTATATGAGCCTAAAATATAAATATATTCGGGGATAATCCATGCCTGTTATGATAAAATGGTGATATATTGGCACTGCCATTGGAGGTTGACAAGGGGGCTGTTGTACTTTTCATTCACGAAACTTCCACGCAAATCTTTCTTTGAAAATTGCTTAATACCCCTACAGGTTTAAGGAAAACACTAGATGTTGTTTTCTTACACAGTGGACTACAGTGGTAGTGGTAGGTTTCAAATCCACAGACGCATACTCCTTATCCACAAATGCACAACTCAAATGTAAATTATATACCCATAAATGGGTACATAATACATAAACAGGTACAGGTAACATGGATACACTCAGACAAACGCTATTCAAATTAAAAGTGACACTGAACAGAACACAACAGAAACAATGAACCGACAAGGAGTGACTGGGGAATAAGACTTATAATATATATAACATATATACAGTATATAAGACTTATACTTGTTAATATAGACATGAGGGGTGATTACAGATGAGACAGCTAGGGGGGGACACATAGCAAACATAGAACTAGAACAACTAGGGGACACAATAGACATAGAAATACAATAGTAGAATTAACAAAGATAAGGACTCAAATGCAGCACAGTCAGGCAGGTGATGATGATTAAAACTAAATGTATAACAGAAACAATGAATACATAACGGAAACAATGAACCAACCAGGACTGACTGGGGAACAGGACATACATGTATATAGGGACACGAGGGGTGATTACAGATGAGACTCAGCTAGGGGGGGCAGACAGAACACATGGCAAGCCTAGAACTAGACGCACTAGACAAGGAACACAATCGCCATAGCAATACAAAACTAGACCAAAACAAACTCAAAAAGTTACAACCATGACATACACACAATGTACAAGGCAATCAGAGAAACAGACAAGGAAATACACACAGATAGGCATACACACACACACACACACACACACACACATGCCCTAACCCTAACCCATTCTGGCTACTCTCATCTTCCCAGACCTCAGCTCATAGCTCTGCTCGGGAGGTTGATGATACCCCCCTAACCCTAGCAGCCACAAAGGGCAGGGAAAAAGGCAAAGTGGGGGGATCCCGCTGTGGAGTGTGTGTGGTTGGTGGCTTCTTTAAAGGTCTCCTATTAGTGCACTGATTAGTCAATGCACCACAGTTGTGCAGCTTTACCCAGCGCCAGACGTATCAGCCAGGGCCAGGTGAGGCTGCTTAAGCCAGCCACCAACCAAACACACAAGAGTTACATTATGTAACTACAATCCTATGAATTCTGGTTGACTGTCAGCTTCAGTGCTTAAAAAAGGGGACATATTATGGCACCAGGCGTGAGTGTGATTAGCCATTGCAAGCCGTTTTACAATTGCCATGTGACTATACCGTCTAGTGACATCGCAAGTGGGAATGTCCACCGAGTTGTATGATGACTAGATCAGTATGCCAGCCTACCCAGTGGACTGTAACGGCAGGTAAACTAATCTAGTCAGCATAGATCTAGGTGGACATGCCCTGTCTAAGACATGCAATGTCTAATCACACTCACACCTGTAATATGGGACCCACTGGATGTTACCCATCTCACGCACAAGCAGGTCGAGTATTTACAACAAAGCCACATGTGACCTGGGATGACACGTGGTGTAGGAGCCATTTATGTAATCATTTATTATAATGTTTTCGGTTGTATTTACGATTTTGTGAGCATGTTCCCTCTACAGGTGAAAAAGCCATGAAATAGGAGGTGGGAAGGGCAGAGGCCCTGACTGGGAGCACACAGCTTTTGACCTTGCAGCTGCTGTTGCCATATACAGTATGTGCTTTGATATCGTCCAGTTTATCGTATTTACATTTATTGGATTTTATTTAACTGGTTACATCAACTATCAAGTCTGCAATAAAACCTTTTTATTCTACTTGCCAGCTATTCTACTTTCTGTATTATAGCTCCCGTTCTCTGTACATTTTAGGCTTCATTTGATGTTTGTGAAATATAAAAGCTGTGATTTATATTAGATAGAAGATATGTACTATGGTCTTTTGATAAATATATTGGGCAAATTGTGACAGTGGGTTTTCTGACTGTAACTGAGACCATAACCCTGGTCACATAAGCCGTCTGCATCCCTGCTGTGACTGCATCCAGGCTCAGTAAATACACCAGAATAACCTCCTTTATACAGTCTTTATCAGCGATGATTATTATCACCATGTATCAACAATTTTTACATTACCACAGCATCACCGTCTGGCAACCTATAATGTACTGCAAGTGTTTGGTTGTATATCACACACACACACACACACACACACACACACACACACAAACACACACACACACACACACACACAGGGAATATACATCCAATACATTAAAAAACAAAACATAAATCACGTCGTCGATGAATAAGCGGGATACACCTTTATTGCGCCGGAAAGAATTCACATGTTCATCTTACATAAATAAACTGCTTACAGCCTCTGTAATAACATGAATAGTTTTACAAACAGACTTTGTTCATAACACTTGTTGGAAATTGAGAAATATAACTTTCTGTGTGTGCTTGTACGTGTGTGTGTGTAAGTCCACACATAAAGAAATGTTTCTAACTGCTCATGCTGTTTGGACATTCGCAGTCCATTCAGCGCTTCGACACAGATGTGGTATATATTGTGTTTTATAGAAACAGCAGAACCTGCCATTCATTCCTACAGTTACACTTTAAACACTCAGCAATACACCGTCACCTTTACATATAAGCTTCACATTTTATTTCTGGGTCCATTAGTGTTATGCGCAGTTTCGAGCAGTCATCTACTATGGCTGAAGTTCAGGTTCAGGCTCAGGTGCAGGTTCTGGATTGTCCGTAGCAAAGCAGCGAGCTCGGGAATCAATGTGACACGAGGCAGTATCACCCCATGTTCGACAACAACAACAACAACAGCGAGTGCATCTCAGAGGCTCCCCAGGGCCAACAGATAAGAGTGAAGCTAAATAGTCACGTAGGCCTAACGGCAAGACGTGGGAAGTTATCAGCCCACAGGATTAATACATCCACAACTCCCAACAATTAGTCAACATGTGGCTGGAGCATTTAAAAACTGTGGTCTGTCTTGAGATGGACACTATCTGAGCCGTGGTGGATGGGTTTCATACTTAGACACTCAGCAGTCATTCACCTAGGGCTGACCGTTATTAATCAATCAATATTATAAAAAAAACACATTGCAGAAGTTAGAATACAACATCTTACACATTGTATGTGCGGTGCACGGATGATAACTGCAATTATATGATAAACAAACAATAAAACCATCAATGTCCAGTCATCGTTCAATAAGAGGAAACCTAATCCATAATTTTTCGTGAAAAAAAGAAGCAAAGCAAGTTTTCTAAAAAAAAGAAACAATTGATCGGCCATTATCATCGGATTATTCTTCACTTGCTTTGATAACGAAAGCATCAGTTTCCAGTGCCAATGAACCCCTGTTGTTTTGAGTACTTTTCCCTCTTTATACATTTTTAAAATGGCTAGCTATTGACCATCATAACTATAAGAGATTATAAAATGGTTATTGATGGATGCAAACTCGTAATTTTGTGACACTGAACAGAAACAGTGGAGTGTGTGTGTGTGTGTTTGTGTGTGTGTGTGTGTGTGTGTGTAGCCTTGTAGGCCCCGGACTGCCCCCGCAGCAGGACCAGGGTGTGGTGGAGGCCGCCCCACACGTCTATAGGGGTCATGGAGACAGCAAACCTATAGAGGGGACCATTAAGTGCTACCAGGGGATAAAGAACTTTGGACCACTGCTACACACCATTCAAGAGAGGCGACAAGGCTGCCTCTCTTCCCCTGTTCGGCAAGTCGGACCATGCCGCCATTTTCCTACTGCCGGAGTATCAACAAAGGATAGTACGGGACATGTACAATATTCTTTAATGTCATGTGCAATACTACTTCTCAATACTACTCATTCAATACATTGCAAACTTGTTTTTGTTAACTAAATATCTTACCTATATTTTTCTTTAAGCTTATTCACTGTACAGATTATTATTCTTGTTGTTTCATACTTATGTTGCCGTCATGTCTTATCTGGATCTTATCTTTCTAATTCTGATCCTCCAAACATGTATGTCCAGGAAAATATGGAGTGCATTCATAGATTGATAAATACATGAATAAATAAATTACCTTTATTAACCAGTGCTACAGTTAATTTGTGAGTCACACCTCTGACCCTATTTCACACCAAATCTTCCGTTTATTACGAAACAAACGGCAATACTTGTTAATATGTAATGAGACACATTTGGGGAAATGTTATGCTTATTATAATGCTGTATTGCTTGCTCTTATGGGCAGCCACTGGGTGGAGCTGTTGAATGGGAGCAAGGATGGGGCCTGATTCTGCAAGTAGTGGCGAGTGTCAAGGTAAAAGAAACATAAAACATACCTGTTTTCATGATATTGTGTGGTCCAGCACTTTTCATGGATCCAGCTCTTTTCATGGACTAATTAAGAGCAGTTCACGTTTTGTTTCATTACATATTAAAAACCTACTGATGTGAATGGAGGCCTAAGAACATGATATGACCTATAACTGACCGGTTCTGTGCAGTACAAGTGGAAGCAGGCCACCGCCGTGCATTGTGGTTGGACTAGAACCAGAGGCGCAGTCCAGCCACCAGCAGCACCACGACGGTGACCAGAAACAGTGTCAGGACCACCGAGGGCCGGAGTAGTTTGCATAACCACCTGCAAGGATTTGATCTGACTAGGCTACAGTGCATTCATCCAATTTCTCAAGCAGTAATCTGACTATAAAGCTTAAAATTAACTTTCACATTTCAAGCACAATACAAATTATTTAGATTATTTACAGCAGTATGATGACAAATGACAAGATAAGGACCTGCCCACAGGGATTCCTCCCACCTACCTGCTGGAAACGTGCATTCCCTGTTGTGAGTGTTTCTAGCTGTACAGCCTTCACACAGACAGTGAAAGGCTCATGGCTATAGTTGCAATCAATCAAGTTCAAGTTCAAGTTCAAGTATTTTTATTGTAACTTCACAATTTACACGTGAGTATAAACAGTGAGTTAAAAACTTTTTGTGCAAAACGCCCGACAGCCGACAGTAATTAGGATCTGGGGGTGGGGCTACAAGCCTGTGGTGCATTGGGCTAGCATGCTAGATAGCATTTACCATCTGCTCAATATCATATGACATGCAACTTTACAATAAACCGGACTTTAACCACAACCTGCCTGTGTCCATGGAAGCCGGCGAAGGCGTGTTCCGATATAGGGTAGTTTCTCGTAGTCGTAGCTGCTTTACGTTGGCCAGAGCCCCCTGGCGTATCAGACCCAACACTGTCGTGTCGTCAGCAAACGTGATGAAGACGTTGGAGCTGTGCATAGCCATGCAGTCGTGGGTGTACAGGGAGTAGAGGAGAGGGCTCAACACGCATCCCTGAGGGGCTCCAGTGTTGAGGGTCAGCGGCTCTGAGGTGGTGCTGCCCATCCTCACCACCTGGCGGCGGCCCGACAGGAAGTCCAGTATCCAGCTGCACATGGTCGGGTGCAGGCCTAGACTCCTGAGCTTGGTGTCGAGCTTGGCAGGAACTATCGTGTTGAACGCTGAGTTGAAGTCCACAAACAGCATTCTCACACAACAGTTCTTCCCCTCCAGGTGAGAGAGGGCAGTGTGAAGTGCCATGGCAATGGCGTCGTCGGTGGATCTGTTTTGACGGTAAGCAAATTGCCATGGGTCCAGCGTGGCAGGCAACATGGAACAAATGAAGTCCTTGACCAGCCTCTCGAAGCATTTACTGGCAATCGAGGTGAGGGCTACAGGTCTCCAGTCATTCGGGCAGGTTACCTTGGGGTGTTTAGGGACAGGCACGATGATGGACATCTTGAAGACCTCGGGAACAACAGCCTGGGACAGGGACAGGTTGAAGATGTCTGCGAAGACTCCTGCCAGCTGGTCTGCGCATGCTCTGAGGACGCGCCCCGGGATGTGGTCTGGGCCCGCCGCCTTCCGGATGTCCACCCGCTTGAAGGCTCTGCGCACGTCAGCCTCTGAGATGTTCAGCAGGCTGGCCTCCTCAGGCAGCGCTGACTTCGGCGGGCTGCCGTTCACGTCGAACCGGGCGAAGAAGGTGTTTAGCTCACCAGGGAGGGAGGTAGAGGAGTTCTCTACACCGCTGGTTCTCCCTCTGAAGTCCGTGATTGTCTGTAGCCCCTTCCACACACCCCTCACGTCGTGGCTCTTGAATTTGTCCTCCACCCTGTTCTTATACTCCCGCTTGGCAGAGCCGATGGTCTTGCGGAGGTCGTAGCGGGCTCTCGTATATTCCACCATATTCCCGGAGTCAAAGGCGGCGTTACGCGTGCGGAGTGCGGCGCGAACATCGCCATTAATCCATGGTTTCTGGTTGGGATAAATCCGAACCGACTTAGTAGGCAACAACGTCACTATGGCATTTCTTGATGAAGCCCGGTGACTGAGGACGGCGTGACTCGCTGATGATTATTGTCCGACGGCGAACCCGGAACCATACGCCAATGCGGGCGCGTGCACCCGAAAGAATCCCTGCAGGCATAGCTGGGCCGATTGGTCCGACCAGCATTGGACCTCCTTCACAGCGATTGGTTGCTGCTTCAGTCTCTTGCCTGTAGGCGGGGAGTAGTTGGATCGAGCGGGTGGATCTGATTTGCCGAATGGTGGGCGGAGGAGGGACTTGTTAGGCCGTCCCGGAAGGGGGTGTAGGCAGTGATCCAGGAATCCGCCGCCGCCCCCGTGTGTATGCTTGTGATGTGTTGGTAGAACTCGGGAGAACTTTCTTCAGGTTCGCCTTATTGAAGTCCCCCCGCCACGATGAAAGCAGCCTCTGGGTGAGCCGACTCCTGTTCGCTGATAGCCCATAAAGTTCCTTCGCGCTATGTCCGTGTGGCTTGAGGGGGAATGTACACAGCAGTCACGGTTACTGCTGTAAACTCCCGCGGTAGCCAGAATGGTCGGCACATAAGCATCAGGTACTCCAGGTCCGGGGAACAGAAAGACTTGAGGGTCTGCACATGACTCTGGTTGCACCAAGATCTATTAATCATGAGACATACCCCCCCTCCACGATCTTTACCGGAGAGAGCCTTTGTTCTGTCCGCGCGGTGGACGGAAAATCCTGTCGGCTCGATGGCTGAGTCGGCAACCCCCTCCGACATCCATGTCTCCGTCAGGCAGATGATGCAGTTGTCCTTTGTTTCCCGGTGGAATTGGATACGAGCCTGTAGCTCGCATAACTTATTGTCCAGAGACTGTACATTAGCCAGCAGAATGGTGGGTAGTGGAGGACGATTGGCACGACGTCTCAGCCTGACCAGCACGCCGGCTCGCTTCCCTCTCCGTCGGCGACGCCTGCGGCTGATCGCGCCTAAAATGGACGGAGATAATCCAGCCGCGACTTCGGGCGGGACGTCCGAGTCGAAAGACTTGAAAAACTCCGGTAGGCGGCGTGCGACTGTCGTTCTAATCTCCAGAAGTGTACAACTGTCGTAAGTGAACTTGCTGCTAACTTCTTGTGCAAAGATAGTCACAATTTTAACTGCTTATACACACGTGTAAACTGTGAAGTTACAATAAAAATACTTGAACTTGAACTTGAACTTGATTGATTGCAACTATAGCCATGAGCCTTTCACTGTCTGTGTGAAGGCTGTACAGCTAGAAACACTCACAACAGGGAATGCACGTTTCCAGCAGGTAGGTGGGAGGAATCCCTGTGGGCAGGTCCTTATCTTGTCATTTGTCATCATACTGCTGTAAATAATCTAAATAATTTGTATTGTGCTTGAAATGTGAAAGTTAATTTTAAGCTTTATAGTCAGATTACTGCTTGAGAAATTGGATGAATGCACTGTAGCCTAGTCAGATCAAATCCTTGCAGGTGGTTATGCAAACTACTCCGGCCCTCGGTGGTCCTGACACTGTTTCTGGTCACCGTCGTGGTGCTGCTGGTGGCTGGACTGCGCCTCTGGTTCTAGTCCAACCACAATGCACGGCGGTGGCCTGCTTCCACTTGTACTGCACAGAACCGGTCAGTTATAGGTCATATCATGTTCTTAGGCCTCCATTCACATCAGTAGGTTTTTAATATGTAATGAAACAAAACGTGAACTGCTCTTAATTAGTCCATGAAAAGAGCTGGATCCATGAAAAGTGCTGGACCACACAATATCATGAAAACAGGTATGTTTTATGTTTCTTTTACCTTGACACTCGCCACTACTTGCAGAATCAGGCCCCATCCTTGCTCCCATTCAACAGCTCCACCCAGTGGCTGCCCATAAGAGCAAGCAATACAGCATTATAATAAGCATAACATTTCCCCAAATGTGTCTCATTACATATTAACAAGTATTGCCGTTTGTTTCGTAATAAACGGAAGATTTGGTGTGAAATAGGGTCAGAGGTGTGACTCACAAATTAACTGTAGCACTGGTTAATAAAGGTAATTTATTTATTCATGTATTTATCAATCTATGAATGCACTCCATATTTTCCTGGACATACATGTTTGGAGGATCAGAATTAGAAGATAAGATCAGATAAGACATGAGGCAACATAAGTATGAAAACAACAGAATAATAATTGTACAGTGAATAAGCTTAAAAGAAAAATATAGGTAAGATATTTAGTTAACAAAACAAGTTTGCAATGGTATTGAATGAGTAGTATTGAGAAGTAGTATTGCACATGACATTAAGAATATTGTACATGTCCCGTACTATCCTTTGTTGATACTCCGGCAGTAGGAAAATGGCGGCATGGTCCGACTTGCCGAACAGGGGAAGAGAGGCAGCCTTGTCGCCTCTCTTGAATGGTGTGTAGCAGTGGTCCAAAGTTCTTTATCCCCTGGTAGCACTTAATGGTCCCCTCTATAGGTTGCTGTCTCCATGACCCCTATAGACGTGTGGGGCGGCCTCCACCACACCCTGGTCCTGCTGCGGGGGCAGTCCGGGGCCTACAAGGCTACACACACACACACACACACACACAAACACACACACACACACTCCACTGTTCTGTTCAGTGTCACAAAATTACGAGTTTGCATCCATCAATAACCATTTATAATCTCTTATAGTTATGATGGTCAATAGCTAGCCATTTTAAAATGTATAAAGAGGGAAAAGTACTCAAACAACAGGGGGTTCATTGGCACTGGAAACTGATGCTTTCGTTATCAAAGCAAGTGAAGAATAATCCGATGATAATGGCGATCAATTGTTCTTTTTTTAGAAAACTTGCTTTGCTCTTTTTTTCACGAAAAATTATGGATTAGGTTTCCTCTTATTGAACGATGACTGGACATTGATGGTTTTATTGTTGTTTATCATATAATTGCAGTTATCATCCGTGCACCGCACATACAATGTGTAAGATGTTGTATTCTAACTTCTGCAATGTGTTTTTTTTATAATATTGATTGATAATAACGGTCAGCCCTAGGTGAATGACTGCTGAGTGTCTGAAGTATGAAACCCATCCACCACGGCTCAGATAGTGTCCATCTCAAGACAGACACAGTTTTTAAATGCTCCAGCCACATGTTGACTAATTGTTGGGAGTTGTGGATGTATTAATCCTGTGGGCTGATAACTTCCCACTCTGCCGTTAGGCCTACGTGACTATTTAGCTTCACTCTTATCTGTTGGCCCTGGGGAGCCTCTGAGATGCACTCGCTGTTGTTGTTGTTGTTGTCGAACATGGGGTGATACTGCCTCGTGTCACATTGATTCCCGAGCTCGCTGCTTTGCTACGGACAATCCAGAACCTGCACCTGAGCCTGAACCTGAACTTCAGCCATAGTAGATGACTGCTCGAAACTGCGCATAACACTAATGGACCCAGAAATAAAATGTGAAGCTTATATGTAAAGGTGACGGTGTATTGCTGAGTGTTTAAAGTGTAACTGTAGGAATGAATGGCAGGTTCTGCTGTTTCTATAAAACACAATATATACCACATCTGTGTCGAAGCGCTGAATGGACTGCGAATGTCCAACAGCATGAGCAGTTAGAAACATTTCTTTATGTGTGACTTACACACACACACGTACAAGCACACACAGAAAGTTATATTTCTCAATTTCCAACAAGTGTTATGAACAAAGTCTGTTTGTAAAACTATTCATGTTATTACAGAGGCTGTAAGCAGTTTATTTATGTAAGATGAACATGTGAATTCTTTCCGGCGCAATAAAGGTGTATCCCGCTTATTCATCGACGACGTGATTTATGTTTTGTTTTTTAATGTATTGGATGTATTATTCCCTGTGTGTGTGTGTGTGTGTGTGTGTTTGTGTGTGTGTGTGTGTGTGTGTGTGTGTGTGATATACAACCAAACACTTGCAGTACATTATAGGTTGCCAGACGGTGATGCTGTGGTAATGTAAAAATTGTGATACATGGTGATAATAATCATCGCTGATAAAGACTGTATAAAGGAGGTTATTCTGGTGTATTTACTGAGCCTGGATGCAGTCACAGCAGGGATGCAGACGGCTTATGTGACAGGGGTTATGGTCTCAGTTACAGTCAGAAAACCCACTGTCACAATTTGCCCAATATATTTATCAAAAGACCATAGTACATATCTTCTATCTAATATAAATCACAGCTTTTATATTTCACAAACATCAAATGAAGCCAAAATGTACAGAGAACGGGAGCTATAATACAGAAAGTAGAATAGCTGGCAAGTAGAATAAAAAGGTTTTATTGCAGACTTGATAGTTGATGTAACCAGTTAAATAAAATCCAATAAATGTAAATACGATAAACTGGACGATATCAAAGCACATACTGTATATGGCAACAGCAGCTGCAAGGTCAAAAGCTGTGTGCTCCCAGTCAGGGCCTCTGCCCTTCCCACCTCCTATTTCATGGCTTTTTCACCTGTAGAGGGAACATGCTCACAAAATCGTAAATACAACCGAAAACATTATAATAAATGATTACATAAATGGCTCCTACACCACGTGTCATCCCAGGTCACATGTGGCTTTGTTGTAAATACTCGACCTGCTTGTGCGTGAGATGGGTAACATCCAGTGGGTCCCATATTACAGGTGTGAGTGTGATTAGACATTGCATGTCTTAGACAGGGCATGTCCACCTAGATCTATGCTGACTAGATTAGTTTACCTGCCGTTACAGTCCACTGGGTAGGCTGGCATACTGATCTAGTATACAAATCTAGGTGGACATTCCCACTTGTGATGTCACTAGACGGTAGTCACATGGCAATTGTAAAACGGCTTGCAATGGCTAATCACACTCACGCCTGGTGGCATAATATGTCCCCTTTTAAAGGTGAAGCTGCAGCCAGAATTCATAGGATTGTAGTTACATAATGTAACTCTTGTGTGTTTGGTTGGTGGCTGGCTTAAGCAGCCTCACCTGGCCCTGGCTGATCGTCTGGCGCTGGGTAAAGCTGCACAACTGTGGTGCATTGACTAATCAGTGCACTAATAGGAGACCTTTAAAGCAGCCACCAACCACACACACTCCACAGCGGGATCCCCCCACTTTGCCTTTTTCCCTGCCCTTTGTGGCTGCTAGGGTTAGGGGGGTATCATCAACCTCCCGAGCAGAGCTATGAGCTGAGGTCTGGGAAGATGAGAGTAGCCAGAATGGGTTAGGGTTAGGGCATGTGTGTGTGTGTGTGTGTGTGTGTGTGTATGCCTATCTGTGTGTATTTCCTTGTCTGTTTCTCTGATTGCCTTGTACATTGTGTGTATGTATTTTACTTTTTATTTTTTTTATTTTTTTTTTTTTTTTTTTTTTTTTTTTTTTTTTTTTTTTTTTTTTTTTTTTTTTCTTTTTTCTTTTTTTTTTTTTTTTTTTTTTTTTTTTTTTTTTTTTTTTTTTTTTTTTTTGTTTTTTTTTTTTTTTTTTTTTTTTTTTTTTTTTTTTTTTTTTTTTTTTTTTTTTTTTTTTTTTTTTTTTTTCTTTTTTTTTTTTTTTTTTTTTTTTTTTTTTTTTTTTTTTTTTTTTTTTTTTTGTTTTTTTTTTTGTTTTTTTTTGTTTTTTTTTTTTTTTTTTATTTTTTTTTTTTAGGCGTCTAGGGCTTGCCATGTGTTCTGTCTGCCCCCCCTAGCTGAGTCTCATCTGTAATCACCCCTCGTGTCCCTATATACATGTATGTCCTGTTCCCCAGTCAGTCCTGGTTGGTTCATTGTTTCCGTTATGTATTCATTGTTTCTGTTATACATTTAGTTTTAATCATCATCACCTGCCTGACTGTGCTGCATTTGAGTCCTTATCTTTGTTAATTCTACTATTGTATTTCTATGTCTATTGTGTCCCCTAGTTGTTCTAGTTCTATGTTTGCTATGTGTCCCCCCCTAGCTGTCTCATCTGTAATCACCCCTCATGTCTATATTAACAAGTATAAGTCTTATATACTGTATATATGTTATATATATTATAAGTCTTATTCCCCAGTCACTCCTTGTCGGTTCATTGTTTCTGTTGTGTTCTGTTCAGTGTCACTTTTAATTTGAATAGCTTGTCTGAGTGTATCCATGTTACCTGTACCTGTTTATGTATTATGTACCCATTTATGGGTATATAATTTACATTTGAGTTGTGCATTTGTGGATAAGGAGTATGCGTCTGTGGATTTGAAACCTACCACTACCACTGTAGTCCACTGTGTAAGAAAACAACATCTAGTGTTTTCCTTAAACCTGTAGGGGTATTAAGCAATTTTCAAAGAAAGATTTGCGTGGAAGTTTCGTGAATGAAAAGTACAACAGCCCCCTTGTCAACCTCCAATGGCAGTGCCAATATATCACCATTTTATCATAACAGGCATGGATTATCCCCGAATATATTTATATTTTAGGCTCATATAATAGGATTTCAGCATCTATAAGCAAGATGGGTGTACATCCCTGCCAACCTGCCAACATCCCAGCATTTTTTGTACCAACTACGCAATTCTTGGTTAGAGTACACAGGTACGAGTTGTGAGTTGAAGGACACATATATAGACAGCATACATTTAAGATAACTTTTTTGCAATTTGTGTATTTGGGATAACATGATAATCTATAATATTGTTTTGTGAGACAAAGTAAATGGTAGTGAAACTAAACTAATTGTACTCGCCATACTTCCATCTAGCTGTTGCTGGTAACTGATCATAACTCAGCAAGCACTCAGCTTGACCAACCTGAAGTCATTACTTCTCCTGAGACATAGACTACATTTAGCTTGAGACTAGGATGACATTTTGGCGACTTTCTTCCTACATCTCAAATTCAGCTACTGAGAAATAATAGACCTGACTGACATTGCATGTTGTAATGGGAAATTGCATTTCAGGCCTTTCTTCCTGTTGTTAGTTTCTTGATGTAGATTGTTTTTACAACAGGCAATCTTGATAAATTATATGGCAGGAGGAGACCCCTTCCTGGACTAGTCATAAATGAAGGTGACGACTGGTCAGCAGATAAGCAACTAGGGAAAGGTTAAGTCTGGTGAATGTTTATACAGGGGGAGAGGTCCCTGGGCAAGGAATCCCACCCATGTCGGCTAGGTTTCGGAGTCAAAGGGGATGGGGTTTATGGTTGACACCAGAACCCACCGGGGTGTTAAAATGGCCTTAAAAGCCACATGGAAAATCTCGTTTGGTAACTCACTCTGCTTACAGAGGAAGTCTGGTGAATGCATTCATTAAAAATTACTCTTCATTTCTACAGGTATGGTGTTTACTTTCAGTTGAAGATCTCATTGCCCTAGATGCAATTATTGAATTGCCACGACACTTGTCTCACTGAGCAAAAGGTAAGCTCTTAGAACCATGTCATTTAAGTCTCATTACAATTTTTTTTTTTTCGAAATCCATTGTGACAATAGAACTAGAACCTGTCACACACCACCTACATGGCTTTACCTGGCTCAGATGACACATATGATGTTGTGTACCAGTTTACTTGAGAGTAAACTGTGTGTGTGTGTGTGTGTGTGTGTGTGTGTATACGATAGTGAGTTGTCTCACATAGCCAGACCAATATCCACACTCACACACGTTTTAAAATTGAGACATCAGACATTAGAAAATTTGACAAAAACCTCCAAGATCAGGCCCAGGTTGCCGTCGCCGTCCATTGGAGAGACAAGACAGAGACAGGATGCAGTGCAGGATGGAGACGAGACGTGACGTCACCGACACATTTGTCTCATCATTATGCTTTTGACTCGGTACACATAGATAAAAAGCGATTGCAATTTAATATCCTACATTATTACAAACTTACATTAATGAAATTAGTAACTGGACCTCATCTGGGTCACATACATCATTAGGACAGACAACAAAAACAGGACATTTCATGTACTTGGCTTGATGCAAACTTTAGATTTGACCAGTAGCTGTGACTGATGATGTTACTCAAGATGTCCACAAGAACACAAGTACGGTGGAGAATGCAGATTGAGAAAGGGCCAAGGTCTAGTACACAGGGATTTTCCTCCTTCATACATTTCATAAGCACCGTCCACAAGTCCAAACTTATTCAGAGAAGACAAATAATGAATATAATAATAGGTGACTTTAATGTAGCACTCTGTAAGACCTACAGTACGTAACATACCTCTGAGGTGACACTTACAAGCTACTGGTAGGTTTGTGGAACTTCGATGAATGTGCTGACTTGAGCTCCACTACGGATGGGTAAATATGGCCGTGCACGCCACATGCTCACGATGGGGAACCAAGTGGGCTGTAAAACCAGTAGGCCCACTGGCCCTAATGTTGCATGATTGTAAGCTGTTCCTACCATTTTGGTGGGAGGGAATTATTGGTGAGTACTTCAAATATGCAGAGCTACATTTAATTTTTATTTTCTGAAAGTTTAAGTTACTCATGAACCTATCTATGAGTTAAGGTCGGATGCTCAATACATTTCCCTACGCGTTAAACAGTCACTTATACGTTAACGCTATAGATACACCAAGGCTACGCTTGTGTGGTTTGACTACCTAGAATTGGGATCACCACAACTCCATGAATACGGTATTCCGAAGCAATGTAGAGCCGCCACACAAGTACAACAGTGGATTTGGCAATCATCTGTTGAGTTATCGCCATCACGTGGCTGCAAAATGCGTTTGAGCGCGAGATAAGTGCAGTTTGGACATCCATGCCTCTCGCGACTAAACGCTTGGTGTTTGATGCCTAAACCGATGTTGCCCCACTGTCTTATGATGTACTCATGCCCACACAAGCATTGGTAAGGTCGGATAAACGTTTCCATGAAAGTTGTGAAGACCCATCACCTTTTACTGTTTAACCGCTTAGAAACACACAAGCGCCTATTGTGAAAATGAATTGTGAACTACTCTCGAATGCAATAACCCCCCAACTCCAAAACGGTAGGGAAGCAAGTAGAGGTGCACCAGCACAAGATACATACAGAGGGATCATTGGGCAATAGCGTCTTATGAGGTTATTGTGTGCGTGGCTGCAAAATGCGTTTGAGCGCGAGATAAGTGCAGTTTGGACATCCATGCCTCTCGCGACTAAACGCTTGGTGTTTGATGCCTAAACCGATGTTGCCCCACTGTCTTATGATGTACTCATGCCCACACAAGCATTGGTAAGGTCGGATAAACGTTTCCATGAAAGTTGTGAAGACCCATCACCTTTTACTGTTTAACCGCTTAGAAACACACAAGCGCCTATTGTGAAAATGAATTGTGAACTACTCTCGAATGCAATAACCCCCCAACTCCAAAACGGTAGGGAAGCAAGTAGAGGTGCACCAGCACAAGATACATACAGAGGGATCATTGGGCAATAGCGTCTTATGAGGTTATTGTGTGCGTGGCTGCAAAATGCGTTTGAGCGCGAGATAAGTGCAGTTTGGACATCCATGCCTCTCGCGACTAAACGCTTGGTGTTTGATGCCTAAACCGATGTTGCCCCACTGTCTTATGATGTACTCATGCCCACACAAGCATTGGTAAGGTCGGATAAACGTTTCCATGAAAGTTGTGAAGACCCATCACCTTTTACTGTTTAACCGCTTAGAAACACACAAGCGCCTATTGTGAAAATGAATTGTGAACTACTCTCGAATGCAATAACCCCCCAACT
Organism: Coryphaenoides rupestris; assembly: GCA_002895965.2. Taxonomy (NCBI): domain Eukaryota; kingdom Metazoa; phylum Chordata; class Actinopteri; order Gadiformes; family Macrouridae; genus Coryphaenoides; species Coryphaenoides rupestris. The sequence continues at coordinate 71,692 of PIJE02001846.1, read as the reverse complement.
CCAAAACGGTAGGGAAGCAAGTAGAGGTGCACCAGCACAAGATACATACAGAGGGATCATTGGGCAATAGCGTCTTATGAGGTTATTGTGTGCGTGGCTGCAAAATGCGTTTGAGCGCGAGATAAGTGCAGTTTGGACATCCATGCCTCTCGCGACTAAACGCTTGGTGTTTGATGCCTAAACCGATGTTGCCCCACTGTCTTATGATGTACTCATGCCCACACAAGCATTGGTAAGGTCGGATAAACGTTTCCATGAAAGTTGTGAAGACCCATCACCTTTTACTGTTTAACCGCTTAGAAACACACAAGCGCCTATTGTGAAAATGAATTGTGAACTACTCTCGAATGCAATAACCCCCCAACTCCAAAACGGTAGGGAAGCAAGTAGAGGTGCACCAGCACAAGATACATACAGAGGGATCATTGGGCAATAGCGTCTTATGAGGTTATTGTGTGCGTGGCTGCAAAATGCGTTTGAGCGCGAGATAAGTGCAGTTTGGACATCCATGCCTCTCGCGACTAAACGCTTGGTGTTTGATGCCTAAACCGATGTTGCCCCACTGTCTTATGATGTACTCATGCCCACACAAGCATTGGTAAGGTCGGATAAACGTTTCCATGAAAGTTGTGAAGACCCATCACCTTTTACTGTTTAACCGCTTAGAAACACACAAGCGCCTATTGTGAAAATGAATTGTGAACTACTCTCGAATGCAATAACCCCCCAACTCCAAAACGGTAGGGAAGCAAGTAGAGGTGCACCAGCACAAGATACATACAGAGGGATCATTGGGCAATAGCGTCTTATGAGGTTATTGTGTGCGTGGCTGCAAAATGCGTTTGAGCGCGAGATAAGTGCAGTTTGGACATCCATGCCTCTCGCGACTAAACGCTTGGTGTTTGATGCCTAAACCGATGTTGCCCCACTGTCTTATGATGTACTCATGCCCACACAAGCATTGGTAAGGTCGGATAAACGTTTCCATGAAAGTTGTGAAGACCCATCACCTTTTACTGTTTAACCGCTTAGAAACACACAAGCGCCTATTGTGAAAATGAATTGTGAACTACTCTCGAATGCAATAACCCCCCAACTCCAAAACGGTAGGGAAGCAAGTAGAGGTGCACCAGCACAAGATACATACAGAGGGATCATTGGGCAATAGCGTCTTATGAGGTTATTGTGTGCGTGGCTGCAAAATGCGTTTGAGCGCGAGATAAGTGCAGTTTGGACATCCATGCCTCTCGCGACTAAACGCTTGGTGTTTGATGCCTAAACCGATGTTGCCCCACTGTCTTATGATGTACTCATGCCCACACAAGCATTGGTAAGGTCGGATAAACGTTTCCATGAAAGTTGTGAAGACCCATCACCTTTTACTGTTTAACCGCTTAGAAACACACAAGCGCCTATTGTGAAAATGAATTGTGAACTACTCTCGAATGCAATAACCCCCCAACTCCAAAACGGTAGGGAAGCAAGTAGAGGTGCACCAGCACAAGATACATACAGAGGGATCATTGGGCAATAGCGTCTTATGAGGTTATTGTGTGCGTGGCTGCAAAATGCGTTTGAGCGCGAGATAAGTGCAGTTTGGACATCCATGCCTCTCGCGACTAAACGCTTGGTGTTTGATGCCTAAACCGATGTTGCCCCACTGTCTTATGATGTACTCATGCCCACACAAGCATTGGTAAGGTCGGATAAACGTTTCCATGAAAGTTGTGAAGACCCATCACCTTTTACTGTTTAACCGCTTAGAAACACACAAGCGCCTATTGTGAAAATGAATTGTGAACTACTCTCGAATGCAATAACCCCCCAACTCCAAACGGTAGGGAAGCAAGTAGAGGTGCACCAGCACAAGATACATACAGAGGGATCATTGGGCAATAGCGTCTTATGAGGTTATTGTGTGCGTGGCTGCAAAATGCGTTTGAGCGCGAGATAAGTGCAGTTTGGACATCCATGCCTCTTGCGACTAAACGCTTGGTGTTTGATGCCTAAACCGATGTTGCCCCACTGTCTTATGATGTACTCATGCCCACACAAGCATTGGTAAGGTCGGATAAACGTTTCCATGAAAGTTGTGAAGACCCATCACCTTTTAGGTTTAGGCATCAAACACCAAGCGTTTAGTCGCGAGAGGCATGGATGTCCAAACTGCACTTATCTCGCGCTCAAACGCATTTTGCAGCCACGCACACAATAACCTCATAAGACGCTATTGCCCAATGATCCCTCTGTATGTATCTTGTGCTGGTGCACCTCTACTTGCTTCCCTACCGTTTTGGAGTTGGGGGGTTATTGCATTCGAGAGTAGTTCACAATTCATTTTCACAATAGGCGCTTGTGTGTTTCTAAGCGGTTAAACAGTAAAAGGTGATGGGTCTTCACAACTTTCATGGAAACGTTTATCCGACCTTACCAATGCTTGTGTGGGCATGAGTACATCATAAGACAGTGGGGCAACATCGGTTTAGGCATCAAACACCAAGCGTTTAGTCGCGAGAGGCATGGATGTCCAAACTGCACTTATCTCGCGCTCAAACGCATTTTGCAGCCACGCACACAATAACCTCATAAGACGCTATTGCCCAATGATCCCTCTGTATGTATCTTGTGCTGGTGCACCTCTACTTGCTTCCCTACCGTTTTGGAGTTGGGGGGTTATTGCATTCGAGAGTAGTTCACAATTCATTTTCACAATAGGCGCTTGTGTGTTTCTAAGCGGTTAAACAGTAAAAGGTGATGGGTCTTCACAACTTTCATGGAAACGTTTATCCGACCTTACCAATGCTTGTGTGGGCATGAGTACATCATAAGACAGTGGGGCAACATCGGTTTAGGCATCAAACACCAAGCGTTTAGTCGCGAGAGGCATGGATGTCCAAACTGCACTTATCTCGCGCTCAAACGCATTTTGCAGCCACGCACACAATAACCTCATAAGACGCTATTGCCCCAATTCCTGGGATTCCTGAACCTTATGGGGCCTGCTGCTGCTCCTGGGATTCCTGAACCTTATGGGATCTGCTGCTGCTGGGATTCCTGAACCTTATGGGGTCTGCTGCTCCTGGGATTCCTGAACCTTATGGGGTCTGCTGCTGCTGCTCCTGGGATTCCTGAACCTTATGGGGTCTGCTGCTCCTGGGATTCCTGAACCTTATGGGGTCTGCTGCTGCTGCTGCTCCTGGGATTCCTGAACCTTATGGGGTCTGCTGCTGCTGCTGGATTCCTGAACCTTATGGGTGCTGCTGCTGCCTGGGATTCCTGAACCTTATGGGGTCTGCTGCTGCTGCTCCTGGGATTCCTGAACCTTATGGGGTCTGCTGCTCCTGGGATTCCAGAACCTTATGGGGCCTGCTGCTGCTGCTCCTGGGAATGCTGAACCTTATGGGGCCTGCTGTTGCTGCTCCTGGGATTCCTGAACCTTATGGGGTCTGCTGCTGCTGCTCCTGGGATTCCTGAACCTTATGGGGTCTGCTGCTCCTGGGATTCCAGAACCTTATGGGGCCTGCTGCTGCTGCTCCTGGGAATGCTGAACCTTATGGGGCCTGCTGTTGCTGCTCCTGGGATTCCTGAACCTTATGGGGTCTGCTGCTGCTGCTGCTCCTGGGATTCCTGAACCTTATGGGGTCTGCTGCTGCTGCTCCTGAACCTTATGGGGCCTGCTGCTGCTGCTCCTGGGATTCCTGAACCTTATGGGGCCTGCTGCTGCTGCTGGATTCCTGAACCTTATGGGGTCTGCTGCTGCTGCTCCTGGGATTCCTGAACCTTATGGGGTCTGCTGCTCCTGGGATTCCAGAACCTTATGGGGCCTGCTGCTGCTGCTCCTGGGAATGCTGAACCTTATGGGGCCTGCTGCTGCTGCTCCTGGGATTCCTGAACCTTATGGGGTCTGCTGCTCCTGGGATTCCAGAACCTTATGGGGCCTGCTGCTGCTGCTCCTGGGAATGCTGAACCTTATGGGGCCTGCTGTTGCTGCTCCTGGGATTCCTGAACCTTATGGGGTCTGCTGCTGCTGCTGCTCCTGGGATTCCTGAACCTTATGGGGTCTGCTGCTCCTGGGATTCCTGAACCTTATGGGGTCCTGCTGCTGCTGCTCCTGGGATTCCTGAACCTTATGGGGCCTGCGAACGATCCGATTCTTTTGAATGGCTTTTTGGTAGAACGAAGGGAACCGAGTCATAGTCTTGAGAGACTTTCTTTTTATCGTTCGTTCACTGGCTGCCCCTAAATCCACTCCCCTTGACGTGAACACTGAGAAACATCTCCTGTTTTTGGTCAAAGCAGCTCAGGTGATTTTTCTCTATTTTATTTGACTCTGTTTTTATAATACTTGAAATATTGTTCAGAAGTAGTTTTACTATTTATTCTTACAAATTCTCTCGTGTGAAATGTTTTTGTTGTATTGTTGTTTGATTTGCACTAAAATCTGTTTTGCACAGAAGTTTATTATACTGTTGCCAATAAAAAGTGTTGTAATATTAAGAGTTGCATGAATTGCATTCAAGCGAGGCAACTTTATTGACACATAACACATACAGAGGGTACATTCAAAGTAGTACATTCCCTGACATGAACGATATGGAGACAACTTGTGTCATGTTTACAACGCAGATCATTGACATTAAGGTCTGGCAACACAAGTCAATCATTATCCTGGTGATTATTGATCACATAAACCAGATAAACCGGCTCTTTTTTGAACGGCTCTCAGAGAGGAACGGAGCCATAAGATCCGTCATAATTCCCCATCACACTAGTAGTCTCTATTCGGACTGTTCTTCTTCCTTCACGGACGGACACATTGTAAAGTTTTTCAACGACGCTGTTGTTCTGAAAATAGGTCGACCATCCAACTCCCAACACACCTGTTGGGAGTCAGGGGGTCACTGGGCCAAATATAGCGCACCGGCCCAGCTAGTGAAGGTCTATTTGTGGCTGCTGACAACCAGGACCGTGGAGGAGTGGGACTCACTCACCGGGACCATGACCACACTAGTCTGGGGGCCGATCTTCCCAGACTAAACTCTTGACTAAACACTTCATCCACAACACGGGGATCGTTGAGGGACGACGAAGTCCAAAAAACGCCAAAAGACGTCCACGAAACAGGCCGACACGCAACAGTGAGGCCTATAATACAACACACAGCCTCCTACTTACAATTAAAAGTTCCACTCACCATGTTCGCCTTCGACGTGGACCACTGCTGCCGATTGAGGAGAAGAAAAGAAATCAATAAATAAATGGTAAGACGACAACGAGCAGCGAGACGTCGGAACTTCTCCTCACAGCGACCGTCAAGGTGGTTCTAGTGAGTCAGGAATGAGTGACGGCGGCCGGCGAGCTGTCAGGCTGCAACCGCGCCGGCCACGCCCCCTCGCGTCCGCAGGCCACGCCCACCCAGCCCCGCTGTCTGCTGCAGGAGTTGTGCAACGAAATCACTTAATTTGTTTGTTTTTGCAGCAGAGAGATGAGGATCTTTATCTTTATCTGAGAAATAATCACCAGGATAATGATTGACTGTATTAAAGGATAAATGATTGACTTGGTGTTGCCAGACCTTAATGTCAATGATCTGCGTTGTAAACATGACTCCATATCCATGTCATTCACTTCAGTGAATGTACTACTTTGAATGTACCCTCTGTATGTGTTATGTGTCAATAAAGTTGCCTCGCCTTGAATGCAATTCATGCAACTCTTATTAGAAACACTTTTTATTGGCACGATAAAAAAAACCCCAAGTATAATACAACTTTTGTGCAGAACAGATTTTAGTGCAAATCAAAACAATTTACAACTTTAATCAATCATAAATATTGTGTTTTACATTTGATTGCCTCAAGGCCTTATGATACCCTCCACAGTAGGCATTTGAACATATACAATTGCTGATCACCACTTTCCTTGAATTTGAGTGGTTTTAGTTGTCACTTGTGGTGCACCTGTGTCGTGTTCCCGGTCAAAAATGCCATAGGAAATCGAATGGTTAACACTTAGATTATGTTCATCCATCAGATAGAAAATATCCCCATATACACACCCACACATCTCCAACCACAGACACACACACACACACACACACACACACACACTCCCCCACGTGAACCACACATTTCAGACTAAACGATAACGTCATATTATGTGGTGTGGACGGCGATCGACCCAGCCTGAATCGGGGGGAATTTTCAAGAGGAGACTCTTCCTGGCAGAGCTTGGGAAAGCTTTAGTGACTCCTCTAGTTGAACGACGCCAGCATCATCTTCCCCGCCACCAGCCTCTGTCAGTCTGGTTAGGAGTCTGCAAGGCCCAGGCCGCTGTCCAGCCACTCCTGTGCGTGAAGACACACCACACAACACACACACACACACACACACACACACACACACACACACACACACACACACCACACACACACACAGTTGAATTCATGTTGATGTTGTGATGTTTCTGTGAATTTGGTCTCTGTTTCTCTCTTTTTACAATAAATGTTAATTTTGGAATACATTTTCAGTGTCTATTTCTTTTTATATTCACTGCAGTTATTCATGTTAACCACTAGTTTGAGAAATTGTTTACAGCTTAAAAATGTGTTGAAATAAAATTTGCAGCAGTTAAAACATACCGGTCAAAATTTGACCGGGAACACCCAAAGTAAGGGGGGAGAAACGAACACAATAGAGGGTTAACCTTTATTAATTTTTAACCAGGCAAGTCCCACATTTAGAACCAAGATGACCACTGTATCGTTGAATAAAGCCCACTTATGCCTGCCCTGCTGTGATCCATGGCTTAAATGTTGACACTTTGAGGAGATTTGACTGGAATCATGAAGAGAAGGGCGGTGTCCCTGGACGAGGACATTACAGGCCTGTCTAGAGGGTCTGGTGTCCGGTGGGAGCTCCTTGGAGGGCCCGGAACAACCCTCGGTACAGTAGATCCTCATCTCCCTCGCGGAGCACGCACGGGTCCTTGGGCTTCTGTTCTGGCCGGCAGAGGCTACAGCAGGACCTGGGTGCTGCCGGCCGGTTCCACAGGCCGCAGGCGCTTGCTTGTTTGCGAAGTTGGCTGTGCTGACTTCCCCAGTCCTTCGCTGGCCACACCAGTGACTGTCGCTCCAGAGCGTCCCCGGGCAGCCCTTTCTGTGTCCCTTTCTGGGTCAGAGTGGCCCCACTTTGAGCCTGGTGTGGCAGTTACCCTTTAAGCACACCAAAGTGGATTTTTCTGGAGCTCCTTTGATGACCAGGACACATGTAGATTGTTGCTTAAGAATCTTGAAGAGTTGTTGTTATGTTATGCAGGCAGAGCAGGTGGTACATGCTTGACATATTAGTGCTCTACTGGAGTGTGTGGTGTGTGTGTGTGTGTCGTGATGGCTGGTTTTTAGAATGGCCAATAGCCACACACAGCAGGTTCGAATCTAAACCTTTTTGGGTGGGAGTTAACACCCTCACTGATAGAATATCCTCCGCCTTAAAAATATATAAAAGGGTCAAAACCCAAGAAGCAATGTCTGATTATCAAGGATGAATTCACAAGGAGAAACTGCAGGACTGCTTCAACTCGGTGGTACTGAAGACGAACTGGCACAGAGGAAGGGGAACACACAGGCCGTTTCTCAATACCAATAACGCAAAACTTGGACTACTTGGGGAGAAGGTTCTTGCTAGTCGTCCTTGGAAGAATGAGCGAGCACACAGAACGCTCCTGACAGTTTGAGACGATGTGTTTTTTCGGGGGGGGCGTTTCTCAATAACAAGAATGCAAAAGTGTGTATATGTGTGTATATGACAATGGAAAAAACGTATATATTAATCACCAACTATTTTAATCAGAAAGAAATATGTCAAATGTGATGACTGTCTCCAAGTAAAGTCACAAGAGTGTTCCAACTATGTAGCCATGTAATTTTAAGAAGAAGGCATTGAGCTGATCACTATTATAAGCTTTGGTGTCTCACCTTACGTCGAAATAAACCTATGCATCACCTGCATATTACCACTTTATGTACAACTGTTATTTATCTACCATACAGACTGGAAACTTGATTTTTTATGCAAGAATTCTCTTTATTTATTATGACCATTTAACAATGATCATGAATGGATCATGGGCGGAGCAAGAAGACTTGGCTAGATGCAGACTTTTTGAATTGGGACAGTATTTGGGCAGCAAGTACAGAAAAGAACGCATATTGAGAAACGCCCACAAACTAAATACACTCAGGGACAGGTGAAAATAATCATCACACGGGATGAAAAACACAATGGCAGTCAATGAAGTAACCTGGAATGAGACAAAATAAATTAAGAAACAATGAACTAGAAACAAGAAAAAACATAAACTTAGTCAACAGACCAGGTTGTAAGAAGTTTTCAGGTGATCCCTGTTCTTGCATGTCTAATTTCAGCATTCAGCACAGAAAACAAATACAGGTATAATGCTAACTGTCTGCTCGTTTTATGTACCACGGCACGGGTATAGTAACCATTCCAATCTTGCGTTTGAGTTATTTATGTTTGTCTCTTCAGACATTCATATGTATTAGGATGGTCTCGTGAGGCTTCAGGTATAGACAAAGTATATTCGTGAACACACGTTATAATAACGAATAGCAGACCCATAATAAAAAAGTAGTTTGTGTTATGAGACACCTGTGTTTGTGCTACAATGACACCTCTGTGAAAAGGGTCCATCTAGTAGGCCTAATTGATTGATTACAATGGCGCCGTACGTGATGGCTGCTGTGTTGCGAGCTCTCGTATGCCGACGAGGTTTTTTGTTATTTATTCTTTTTTGTGCAAAACGCCCGACAGCCGACAGTAATTATAAAGGTAAACCTACAAAATAGAAAATAGAACTATAAATAGAATTCTATATAAAATACGTAAATGAAATCTAAAATGAAATGGAATATACAGTAAAATATCCATACACATATAAATCGATGTACTAAAATATACATTGTTATATGCTGTATGCTGACATTCACAGAATGTCACGGGATACCTTCCCAGACAGTCGACACAACACTAGCACCAGCAGTTGGCACCAGGACTAGCACTAACACCAGCACCAGCACTAGCAGTAACACTAGCACCAGGACCAGCACTAGCAGTAACACCAGCACAGCACTAGCACCAACACTTAGCACTAGCATTTAGACATTGATGCCGAACTTGTTCAGCAGCCTGATGGCCTGACTGTGGAAGCTGTCTCTGAATCTGCTCGTGTGGCATTTGATACTGCGGTATCGCCTGCCTGACGGTAGAAGTGTATACAGTTCGTGGCTGGGGTGGTTATTGTCTTTAATAATCCGTTTGGCCTTGGCCACGCACCGCCTGGTGTATATATCCAGGAGGGAGGGAAGCTCACCTCCAACGATGTACTGGGCCGTCCGCACCACCCTCTGTAGTGTTTTACGCTCCAGTGCGGTGCAGTTCCCGTACCAGACGGTGATGCATCCTGTGAGAACACTCTCGATGGTACAGGAGTAGAATGTTCTGAGGATGCGGGGGCACATGTTGAATTTCCTCAGTCGCCTGAGGAAATACAGGCGTTGTTGGGCCTTTTTCACCACGTGTGTGGTGTGCGTGGTCCATGTGAGGTCCTCGGAGATGTGCACGCCGAGGAACTTGAAGCTGCTGACCCTCTCTACTGCAGCACCGTCGATGGAGATGGGGGCGTGCTCTCCTCTCTGCTTCCTGTAGTCCACGATCAGCTCCTTGGTCTTTTTGACGTTGAGGGCGAGGTTGTTTTCTTGGCACCACTGTGCAAGTGATCCAACCTCCTCCCTGTAGGCTGTCTCGTCGTCGTCGGCGATCAGACCCAACACTGTCGTGTCGTCAGCAAACTTGATGAAGACGTTGGAGCTGTGCATAGCCATGCAGTCGTGGGTGTACAGGGAGTAGAGGAGAGGGCTCAACACGCATCCCTGAGGGGCTCCAGTGTTGAGGGTCAGCGGCTCTGAGGTGGTTAAAAGAATAAATAACAAAAAACCTCGTCGGCATACGAGAGCTCGCAACACAGCAGCCATCACGTACGGCGCCATTGTAATCAATCAATTAGGCCTACTAGATGGACCCTTTTCACAGAGGTGTCATTGTAGCACAAACACAGGTGTCTCATAACACAAACTACTTTTTTATTATGGGTCTGCTATTCGTTATTATAACGTGTGTTCACGAATATACTTTGTCTATACCTGAAGCCTCACGAGACCATCCTAATACATATGAATGTCTGAAGAGACAAACATAAATAACTCAAACGCAAGATTGGAATGGTTACTATACCCGTGCCGTGGTACATAAAACGAGCAGACAGTTAGCATTATACCTGTATTTGTTTTCTGTGCTGAATGCTGAAATTAGACATGCAAGAACAGGGATCACCTGAAAACTTCTTACAACCTGGTCTGTTGACTAAGTTTATGTTTTTTCTTGTTTCTAGTTCATTGTTTCTTAATTTATTTTGTCTCATTCCAGGTTACTTCATTGACTGCCATTGTGTTTTTCATCCCGTGTGATGATTATTTTCACCTGTCCCTGAGTGTATTTAGTTTGTGGGCGTTTCTCAATATGCGTTCTTTTCTGTACTTGCTGCCCAAATACTGTCCCAATTCAAAAAGTCTGCATCTAGCCAAGTCTTCTTGCTCCGCCCATGATCCATTCATGATCATTGTTAAATGGTCATAATAAATAAAGAGAATTCTTGCATAAAAAATCAAGTTTCAGTCTGTATGGTAGATAAATAAACAGTTGTACATAAAGTGGTAATATGCAGGTGATGCATAGGTTATTTCGACGTAAGGTGAGACACCAAAGCTTATAATAGTGATCAGCTCAATGCCTTCTTCTTAAAATTACATGGCTACATAGTTGGAACACTCTTGTGACTTTACTTGGAGACAGTCATCACATTTGACATATTTCTTTCTGATTAAAATAGTTGGTGATTAATATATACGTTTTTTCCATTGTCATATACACAACATATACACACTTTTGCATTCTTGTTATTGAGAAACGCCCCCCCCGAAAAAACGCATCGTCTCAAACTGTCAGGAGCGTTCTGTGTGCTCGCTCATTCTTCCAAGGACGACTAGCAAGAACCTTCTCCCCAAGTAGTCCAAGTTTTGCGTTATTGGTATTGAGAAACGGCCTGTGTGTTCCCCTTCCTCTGTGCCAGTTCGTCTTCAGTACCACCGAGTTGAAGCAGTCCTGCAGTTTCTCCTTGTGAATTCATCCTTGATAATCAGACATTGCTTCTTGGGTTTTGACCCTTTTATATATTTTTAAGGCGGAGGATATTCTATCAGTGAGGGTGTTAACTCCCACCCAAAAGGTTTTAGATTCGAACCTGCTGTGTGTGGCTATTGGCCATTCTAAAAACCAGCCATCACCACACACACACACACACACACACTCCAGTAGAGCACTAATATGTCAAGCATGTACCACCTGCTCTGCCTGCATAACATAACAACAACTCTTCAAGATTCTTAAGCAACAATCTACATGTGTCCTGGTCATCAAAGGAGCTCCAGAAAATCCACTTTGGTGTGCTTAAGGGTAACTGCCACACCCAGGCTCAAAGTGGGGCCACTCTGACCCAGAAAGGGACACAGAAGGGCTGCCCGGGGACGCTCTGGAGCGACAGTCACTGGTGTGGCCCAGCGAAGGACTGGGGAAGTCAGCACAGCCAACTTCGCAAACAAGCAAGCGCCTGCGGCCTGTGGAACCGGCCGGCAGCACCCAGGTCCTGCTGTACCTCTGCCGGCCAGAACAGAAGCCCAAGGACCCGTGCGTGCTCCGCGAGGGAGATGAGGATCTACTGTACCGAGGGTTGTTCCGGGCCCTCCAAGGAGCTCCCACCGGACACCAGACCCTCTAGACAGGCCTGTAATGTCCTCGTCCAGGGACACCGCCCTTCTCTTCATGATTCCAGTCAAATCTCCTCAAAGTGTCAACATTTAAGCCATGGATCACAGCAGGGCAGGCATAAGTGGGCTTTATTCAACGATACAGTGGTCATCTTGGTTCTAAATGTGGGACTTGCCTGGTTAAATTAATAAAGGTTAACCCTCCTATTGTGTTCGTTTCTCCCCCCTTACTTTGGTGTTCCCGGTCAAATTTGACCGGTCTGTTTTAACTGCTGCAAATTTTATTGAACACTTTTTAAGCTGTAAACAATGTCTCAAACTAGTGGTTAACATGAATAACTGCAGTGAATATACAAAGAATAGACACTGAAAATGTATTCCAAAATTAACATTTATTGTAAAAAGAGAGAAAACAGAGACCAAATTCACAGAACAATGTGTGTGTGTGTGTGTGTTCACGCACAGGAGCGGCTGGGACAGCGGCTGGGGCTTGCAGACTCCTAACCAGACTGACAGAGGCTGGTGTGCGGGGAAGGTGCTGCTGGCGCCGTTGAACTAGAGGAGTCACTAAAGCTTTCCCAAGCTCTGCCAGGAAGAGTCTCCTCTTGAAACATTTCCCCCGATTCCAGGCTGGGTCGATCGCCGTCCACACCACATATGCGTTATTGTTTAGTCTGAAATGTGTGGTTCACGTGGGGGAGTGTGTGTGTGTGTGTGTGTGTGTGTGTGTGTGTGGTTGTGGATGTGTGGGTGTGTATGGGGATGTTTTCTATCTGATGGATGAACATAATCTAGTGTTAACCATTCATTTCCTATGGCATTTTTGACCGGGAACACCACAGGTGCACCACAAGTTGACTAAACCACTCAAAATTCAAGGAAAGTGGTGATCAGCAATTGTATATGTTCAAATGCCTACTGTGGAGGGTATCATAAGGCCTTGAGGCAATCAAATGTAAAACACAATATTTATGATTGATTAAAGTTGTAAATTGTTTTGATTTGCACTAAAATCTGTTCTGCACAAAAGTGTATTATACTTGGGGTTTTTTTATCGTGCCAATAAAAAGTGTTCTAATATTAAGAGTTGCATGAATTGCATTCAAGGCGAGGCAACTTTATTGACATAACACATACAGAGGGTACATTCAAAGTAGTACATTCACTGACATGAATGACATGGATATGGCGCCAACTTGTGTCATGTTTACAATGCAGATCATTGACATTAAGGTCTGGCAACACAGTCAATCATTATCCTTTAATACAGTCAATCATTATCCTGGTGATTATTTCTCAGATAAAGATAAAGATCCTCATCTCTCTGCTGCAAAAACAAACAAATTAAGTGATTTCGTTGCACAACTCCTGCAGCAGACAGCGGGGCTGGGTGGGCGTGGCCTGCGGACGCGAGGGGGGCGTGGCCGGCGCGGTTGCAGCCTGACAGCTCGCCGGCCGCCCGTCACTCATTCCTGACTCACTAGAACCACCTTGACGGTCGCTGTGAGGAGAAGTTCCGACGTCTCGCTGCTCGTTGTCGTCTTTACCATTTATTTATTGATTTCTTTTCTTCTCCTCAATCGGCAGCAGTGGTCCACGTCGAAGGCGAACATGGTGAGTGGAACTTTTAATTGTAAAGTAGGAGGCTGTGTGTTGTATTATAGGCCTCACTGTTGGCGTGTCGGCCTGTTTCGTGGACGTCTTTTGGCGTTTTTTGGACTTCGTCGTCCCTCACGATCCCCGTGTTGTGGATGAAGTGTTTAGTCAAGAGTTTAGTCTGGAAGATCGGCCCCCAGACTAGTGTGTCATGGTCCCGGTGAGTGAGTCCCACTCCCCTCCTCCACGGTCCTGGTTGTCAGCAGCCACAAATAGACCTTCACTAGCTGGGCCGGTGCGCTATATTTGGCCCAGTGACCCCCTGACTCCCAACAGGTGTGTTGGGAGTTGGATGGTCGACCTATTTTCAGAACAACAGCGTCGTTGAAAAACTTTACAATGTGTCCGTCCGTGAAGGAAGAAGAACAGTCCGAATAGAGACTACTAGTGTGATGGGGAATTATGACGGATCTTATGGCTCCGTTCCTCTCTGAGAGCCGTTCAAAAAAGAGCCGGTTTATCTGGTTTATGTGATCAATAATCACCAGGATAATGATTGACTTGTGTTGCCAGACCTTAATGTCAATGATCTGCATTGTAAACATGACACAAGTTGTCTCCATATCCATGTCATTCATGTCAGTGAATGTACTACTTTGAATGTACTCTCTGTATGTGTTATGTGTCAATAAAGTTGCCTCGCCTTGAATGCAATTCATGCAACTCTTAATATTACAACACTTTTTATTGGCACAGTATAATAAACTTTTGTGCAAAACAGATTTTAGTGCAAATCAAACAACAAAACAAAAAACATTTCACACGAGAGAATGTTTAAGAATAAATAGTCAAACTACTTCTGAACAATATTTCAAGTATTATAAAAACAGAGTCAAATAAAATAGAGAAAAATCCCTGAGCTGCTTTGACAAAAACAGGAGATGTTTCTCAGTGTTCACGTCAAGGGGAGTGGATTTAGGGGCAGCCAGTGAACGAACGATAAAAAGAACGTCTCTCACCAAGACGTACGACTCGGTTCCCTTCGTTCTACCAAAGAGCCGTTCAAAAGAATCGGATCGTTCGCAGGCCCCATAAGGTTCAGGAATCCCAGGAGCAGCAGCAGCAGGAGGCCCCATAAGGTTCAGGTGCAGCAGCAGCAGACCCCATAAGGTTCAGGAATCCCAGGAGCAGCAGCAGCAGCAGACCCCATAAGGTTCAGGAATCCCAGGAGCAGCAACAGCAGGCCCCATAAGGTTCAGCATTCCCAGGAGCAGCAGCAGCAGGCCCCATAAGGTTCTGGAATCCCAGGAGCAGCAGACCCCATAAGGTTCAGGAATCCCAGGAGCAGCAACAGCAGGCCCCATAAGGTTCAGCATTCCCAGGAGCAGCAGCAGCAGGCCCCATAAGGTTCTGGAATCCCAGGAGCAGCAGACCCCATAAGGTTCAGGAATCCCAGGAGCAGCAGCAGCAGACCCCATAAGGTTCAGGAGCAGCAGCAGCAGCAGCAGCCCCATAAGGTTCAGGAATCCCAGGAGCAGCAGCAGCAGGCCCCATAAGGTTCAGGAGCAGCAGCAGCAGACCCCATAAGGTTCAGGAATCCCAGGAGCAGCAGCAGCAGACCCCATAAGGTTCAGGAATCCCAGGAGCAGCAACAGCAGGCCCCATAAGGTTCAGCATTCCCAGGAGCAGCAGCAGCAGGCCCCATAAGGTTCTGGAATCCCAGGAGCAGCAGACCCCATAAGGTTCAGGAATCCCAGGAGCAGCAGCAGCAGACCCCATAAGGTTCAGGAATCCCAGGAGCAGCAGACCACCATAAGGTTCAGGAATCCCAGGAGCAGCAGCAGCAGGCCCCATAAGGTTCTGGAATCCCAGGAGCAGCAGACCCCATAAGGTTCAGGAATCCCAGGAGCAGCAGCAGCAGACCCCATAAGGTTCAGGAATCCCAGGAGCAGCAGCAGCAGGCCCCATAAGGTTCAGGAATCGAGCAGCAGCAGCAGACCCCATAAGGTTCAGGAATCCCAGGAGCAGCAGCAGCAGCACCCATAAGGTTCAGGAATCCCAGGAGCAGCAGCAGACCCCATAAGGTTCAGGAATCCCAGGAGCAGCAGCAGCAGCAGACCCCATAAGGTTCAGGAATCCCAGGAGCAGCAGACCCCATAAGGTTCAGGAATCCCAGCAGCAGCAGATCCCATAAGGTTCAGGAATCCCAGGAGCAGCAGCAGGCCCCATAAGGTTCAGGAATCCCAGGAATGGGGCTTAGGTGTGTCCTGCGCGTCACGCAGCCGGAGGGTTGGAGTTGTTGTTGGTGGTGGTGGTGCACTATTTGCAGGCGACATTCTCCAAGCTTCATAATTATGGACGACCCTCAAATGACAATAACCAGAGGTGGCAAAAGTATCCACATCCTTTACTTGAGTAGAAGTACCAGATACTTCCACAAGTATATCCCGACATCGCTCTATTTACCGTTCTACGACTTCACAATCTGGCACATTGCGCCTCTGTGTATCATCTCCTTAAAAAGTGCCCACAACAGCGTATCTGGCTACATCCAATTTTGCCAGTCATTGTGCAAAGTTACCTGTGATCCTTCCAAATTCCTCCTTTAGCTCGAACGTTAAAAAGTGACAACACAAGTTCACACGGCTCCCCTGACGCCCGTCACCAAAACGCCTCCCTCCCACTCTATCCCAACACCTGTGTCAATATATTCGACAACAGTGCCTATTCCAAACATACACAGCTAGGGAACGTCTTCAAATTAGCCGCCAGTGCGCTGCAGGTCTATTTCGTACATCTCATTCATCCTCACATCACACACACACACACACACACACACACACACACACACGCACACACACTCTCTCTCTCTCTCTCTCTCTCTGTCTCTCTCTCTCTCTCTCTCTCTCTCTCTCTCACACACACACATCACACACACACACACACACACACACACACACACACACACACACACACACACACACACACACACAATGTTACACAAGACACCTAGGTGTGTGTGTTTAGTTCTCGCTAGTTACCTCACGTGTTCCTCTCGTATTTTATTTCTCAGTCTGTTTCGTGTCGTTACGTCTGATCACATGCGTGACATCAGAGCTCCTCTAACGCGGATGGACGCAGCGAGCGTCTCTTCTATGTGTTGTTGTCCATCCATTTAGGTTGAGATCACTCTTGATGTTGGGAACACGTGATGCAATGATGTAAAAAAAAAACACCAGACAATTCCCCTCAAATGCAATAAAACTGAAGTAACAAGTCCCGTTTTGAAAATGTAAGGAGTAGAAAGTACAGATATTTGTGTTTAAATGTAGGGAGTACAAGTAAAAAGTCGTCGATACCTGAAAAATCTACTGAAGTACAGTAACGAAGTATTTGTACTTCGTTACTTCCCATCACTGACAATAACACACTGTAGTGGCACAACCCAAAAATGATCTCAACCACAATTATATGCAAATATGTCAGCCATGGAGAAAAAAACGCAAAACATGGCCTTTTTGAGATCGTTAGCTATTTAAAACCACATGCAAATGTCTAAGCTGCATTCAAAAGGGTCATGCTGGCCTGGGGTTGAAGTTAGAACTCCACTGCGTCTCCTTCACAGCCAACCAAGGTACAGGAGAAAGTTAGATCACACACTCTCTAGTTCTAGTTCTTGGGACAAAGTACAGTACTTGTATTTACCAAGTTAAACCCACATACTGGACTGTTTCCAGCAGTTTGTGGTCAAACAGCTCCCAGCAGTCCCACAGACACACCCTGTGTGTGTACACACACACACGCACGCACGCACACACACGCACACACACACATGGATTTGGAAAGTTGTGTACTGCTTACAAAGCACAGTGTTGCCTAAGTCGTAATCACTACAGCATTAATGCCAATAATTCAAACTGGCTTTTGATGAAGTAACATTCGTTGCAAAAATACTATTCAAAAGATGATACTCAAAATCTAAGAGCCGGGTGATGTGGCCAAAATCTTCCAGCCCGATACATACAGGTTGTTTTAATATTGAGATTATATTCATATACAACAATATACAATATACAAGATAAGATAATACAATAACACAATATACATAATAATGATACAAACTGTAATGTTATGTTGACTCCAGAAGTATTGATTAAATAAGCTAACTAGTCACGTAGGCCACACAGCAGAGTGGAAAGTTACCGGCCCACACGATCAATACATCCACAACTCCCAACATCAATATATTGAAAATAAGAAACTTAAAGTGGACCAATGTTAACGTGAGGCTCCAATGCAGAACATCAGCTTCCAATGCCAGCAACAGAACTGGAAACTTTTGACACTTTTGAAACTTTTATGATACATAATAGTTGTAACACACACGCACGCACGCACGCACGCACACCTTGTGTGTGTGTGTGTGTGTTTAGTTCTCGCTAGTTTCCTCACGTGTTCCTCTCGTATTTTATTTCTAAGTCTGTTTCGTGTCGTTCCGTCTGACGTCACATGCGTGACATCAGAGCTCCTCTAACGCGGATGGACGCAGCGAGCGTCTCTTCTGTGTGTTGTTGTCCATCCATTTAGGTTGAGATCGCTCTTGATGTTGGGAACACGTGATGCAATGATGTAAAAAAACCAGACAATTCCCCTCAAATGCAATAAAACTGAAGTAACGAGTCCCGTTTTGAAAATGTAACGAGTAGAATGTACAGATATTAGTGTTTAAATGTAGGGAGTACAAGTAAAAAGTCGTCGATACCTGAAAAATCTACTTAAGTACAGTGACGAAGTATTTGTACTTCGTTACTTCCCATCACTGACAATAACACCGTAGTGGCACAACCCAAAAATGATCTCAACCACGATTATATGCGAATATGTCAGCCATGGAGAAAAAAACGCAAAACATGGCCTTTTTGAGATCGTTAGCTATTTAAAACCACATGCAAATGTCTAAGCTGCATTCAAAAGGGTCATGCTGGCCTGGGGTTGAAGTTAGAACTCCACTGCGTCTCCTTCACAGCCAACCAAGGTACAGGAGAAAGTTAGATCACACACTCTCTAGTTCTAGTTCTTGGGACAAAGTACAGTACTTGTATTTGCCAAGTTAAACCCACATACTGGACTGTTTCCAGCAGTTTGTGGTCAAACGGCTCCCAGGAGTCCCACAGACACGCCCTGTGTGTGTACACACCAAGGTTATTATAGTTTTCGTTTTCGTATTTCGTTTTGACTTTTTGTTTTCAATTTCAGTTTAGTTTTAATTAGTTTTTAAAGTGGGTTTGCTAGTTTAGTTTAGTTTTATTACGCCAAAATGTGTATTAAGTTTTAAAAAAATAGCACAATTGTGATGTGTTCACTTCGAGACATTCAAGATCTCGCAAACGTTCATTGTTTATCCTCGAAAAACTGCAGGAAACAGCGATCCCGCCTTTGTAGTTTTTTTGGGAGGGCGAGACCTTTCTACGCGCTGGGAAATGTAGTTCTTGTAGCTGCGGGGAGGCCAGCGGATGTGACGTCTGTGGTGACGAAAGTCCCAGTTAGTGACGCTCCTCCTCCTCATTGGATGACTGTGTGCCTTTACTTTCAGGGCGGGGCTTGATCGAAACTAAGTAACAAAGCCAATGAAACCGAATATGCTGATGAAACACTTCACACACCACACCTAGTTTTCATTTTTTCGTTAGTTTTCGTTAACGATAACAACCTTGGTACACACATGCACACACGCACGCGTGCGCGCACACACACAGGGACAGTTGATGGATTTCAAAAGTTGTGTGCTGCTTACAAAGCACAGTGTTGCCTAAGTCGTAATACT
Source organism: Coryphaenoides rupestris (assembly GCA_002895965.2). Taxonomy (NCBI): domain Eukaryota; kingdom Metazoa; phylum Chordata; class Actinopteri; order Gadiformes; family Macrouridae; genus Coryphaenoides; species Coryphaenoides rupestris. The sequence continues at coordinate 52,373 of PIJE02001846.1, read as the reverse complement.
ACAGTGGCAATGATTCAAACTGGCTTTTGATGACGTAACATTCGTTGCAAAAATATTATTCGAAAGTGTCACGGTTGCGACCGTGTCATCGGGGTTCCCCGACGTGTTGGTGGGCGTGGCGCCAGACTCCGGTGCCGCCCCCGCGTCATCAGCGGCACCTGCCCGGTGTCCACAGCTGTCGTCGCTTGGCAATCAACCACCAGATAAGAACCCCGGCTTCCCGACGACTCATCGCCAGATCGTTGTACCAACCAGTATGGTTAGAGATCCGTCACAGATGGTATCTCCGTGTTTCATCCTGGATTATAACCCTTCTCTCCTCTACCCAGGATCGCGACCCGTCTCCCGCCAGCCCGCTCCACTACCCGCCCGTCTGCCAGCCCGACCGCCGGTCTGCCTACCTGTCTGCCCGCCTGCCTGGCTGCCTGCCCGCCTGCCTGTCTGCCCGCCTGCCTGTCTGCCCGCCTGCCTGTCTGCCAGCCTGAGGAGGGGTGAGGGGGGGGGGGGGTGAGGAGGGGAGGGGGGAGGGGGAGGGGGTGAGGGAGGAGGAGGTGCGGGGGGGGGAAGAGTCTCCTCTTGAAACATTTCCCCCGATTCCAGGCTGGGTCGATCGCCGTCCACACCACATATGCGTTATTGTTTAGTCTGAAATGTGTGGTTCACGTGGGGGAGTGTGTGTGTGTGTGTGTGTGTGTGTGTGTGTGTGTGTGTTGTGGTGTGTTGTGTGTGTTGTGTGTGTGTGTGTGTTGTGTGTGTGTGTGGAGTGACAGTGTGTGGGTGTGTATATGGGGATGTTTTCTATCTGATGGATGAACATAATCTAGTGTTAACCATTCATTTCCTATGGCGGTCATTTTTGACACCACAGGTGCACCACAAAATTCAAGGAAAGTGGTGATCAGCAATTGTATATGTTCAAATGCCTACTGTGGAGGGTATCATAAGGCCTTGAGGCAATCAAATGTAAAACACAATATTTATGATTGATTAAAGTTGTCAATTGTTTTGATTTGCACTAAAATCTGTATAATGCACAAAAGTGTATTATACTTGGGTTTTTTTAATTGTGCCAATAAAAAGAGTTGCATGAATTGCATTCAAGGCAAGGCAACTTTATTGACACAACACATACAGAGAGTACATTCAAAGTAGGACATTCACTGACATGATTCAATGACATGGATATGGAGACAACTTGTGTCATGTTTACAACGCAGATCATTGACATTAAGGTCTGGCAATACAGTCAATTATTATCCTTTAATACAGTCAATCATTATCCTTTAATACAGTCAATCATTATCCTTTAATACAGTCAATCATTATCCTTTAATACAGTCAATCATTATCCTTTAATACAGTCAATCATTATCCTTTAATACAGTCAATCATTATCCTTTAATACAGTCAATCATTATCCTTTAATACAGTCAATCATTATCCTTTAATACAGTCTATCATTATCCTGGTGATTATCTCTCAGATAAAGATAAAGATCCTCATCTCTCCTGCAAAAACAAAAAACAAAAAGTGATTTCGTTGCACAACTCCTGCAGCAGACAGCAGACAGCGGGGGCTGGTGGGTGGGCGTGGCCGGCGCGGTTGCAGCCTGACAGCTTGCCGGCCGCCCGTCACTCATTCCTGACTCACTAGAACCACCTTGACGGTCGCTGTGAGGAGAAGTTCCGACGTCTCGCTGCTCGTTGTCGTCTTTACCATTTATTTATTGATTTATTTTCTTCTCCTCAATCGACAGCAGTGGTCCACGTCGAAGGCGAACATGGTGAGTGGAACTTTTCATTGTAAAGTAGGAGGCTGTGTGTGTTGTATTGTAGGCCTCACTGTTGGCATGTCGGCGTGTTTTTTGGCGTTTTTTGGACTTCGTCGTCCCTCACGATCCCCGTGTTGTGGATGAAGTGTTTAGTCAAGAGTTTAGTATGGAAGATCGGCCCCCAGACTAGTGTGTCATGGTCCCGGTGAGTGAGTCCCACTCCCCTCCTCCACGGTCCTGGTTCTCCGCAGCCACAAATAGACCTTCACTAAGCTCCGCTATATATGGCCCAGTGACCCCCTGACTCCCAACAGGTGTGTTGGGAGTTGGATGATCGACCTATTTTCAGAACAACGGTGTCGTTGAGAAACTTTACAATGTGTCCGTCCGTGAAGGAAGAAGAAGAGTCCGAATAGAGACTACTAGTGATGGGGAATTATGACGGATCTTATGGCTCCGTTCAAAAAAGAGATCTGATCTAATCACCAGGATAATGATTGACCGTATTAAAGGATACTGATTGACTGTATTAAAGGATAATGATTGACTGTATTAAAGGATAATGATTGACTGTATTAAAGGATAATGATTGACTGTATTAAAGGATAATGATTGACTGTATTAAAGGATAATGATTGACTGTATTAAAGGATAATGATTGACTGTATTAAAGGATAATGATTGACTGTATTAAAGGATAATGATTGACTGTATTGCCAGACCTTAATGTCAATGATCTGCGTTGTAAACATGACACAAGTTGTCTCCATATCCATGTCATTGAATCATGTCAGTGAATGTACTACTTTGAATGTACTCTCTGTATGTGTTATGTGTCAATAAAGTTGCCTTGCCTTGAATGCAAGTCATGCAACTCTTAATATTACAACACTTTTTATTGGCACAAGTATAATAAACTTCTGTGCAGAACTGATTTGAGTGCAAATCAAACAACAAAACAACTAAACATTTCACACAAGATAATTTTTAAGAATAAATAGTAAAACTACTTGTGAACAATATTTCACGTATTATAAAAACAGAGTAAAATAAAATAGAGAAAAATCCCTGAGCTGCTTAGACAAAAACAGGAGATGTTTCTCAGTGCTCACGTCAAGGGGAGTGGATTTAGGGGCAGCCAGTGAACGAACGATAAAAAAGAACGGCTCTCACCAAGACGTACGACTCGGTTCCCTTCGTTCTACCAAAGAGCCGTTCAAAAAGAATCGGATCGTTCGCAGACCCCATAAGGTTCAGGAATCCCAGGAGCAGCAGACCCCATAAGGTTCAGGAATCCCAGGAGCAGCAGCAGACCCCATAATGTTCAGGAATCCCAGGAACAGCAGCAGCAACAGCAGACCCCATGAGGTTCAGGAATCCCAGGAATGGGGCCGAGGTGCGTCCTGCGTGTCATGCAGCCGGAGGGTTGGAGTTGTTGTTGGTGGTGGTGGTGGTGGTGCGCTATTTGCAGGCGACGTTCTCCAAGCTTCATAATTATGGACGACCCTCAAATGACAATAACGCAGAGGGTGGCAAAAGTATCCACATCCTTTACTTGAGTAGAAGTACAGATACTTGTGTAAAAAAAACGGACTCTGGTAAAAGTTGAAGTACTGATTCCAAATTCTTTACTCAAGTAAAAAGTGAAAAGTACACACTCTGAAATGTACTCAAAGTACAAAAGTAAAAAGTAGAAGCCATTTTTAATTCTTAATATATTTGTTGTTGCGCAGTTCCGAGCGGTCATCTATTGTGGCTGGAGTTCAGGGTTTTCAGGTTCTGGATTGTCTGTAGCAAAGCAGCGAGCTCGGGAATCAATGTGACACAAGGGCAGGCATCACAGGAATGATTCAAAGTTATTTACATACACAGAGCATATATACAGTTGCATGGGAGAAAGAGAAGCATTACATATAGACACAACAGACATAGAAACGCCTCAAGACAGCCATTCAGGGAGCAGGAGAACAACAAGGCCGTCCATGGAGAACCCTTCCGTCCCCACACCCCAGACAGCCAATCCGAGCGCCTAGGACCCCAGGCCCCACGTGGGGGAGGTAACAGACAGACAAACAGTTAACTTGACAGGGCACGGATATCATGGCCTCCCGTGCCACACAAAAGGTGCAGAGACTGCAAGGTCTCACGTTGAGCCCTTGCGTGGGACCGCCAGTCCAGATAGAAGACCAACCGGTTCCCACAACAACCAGCTGCGAGTGCGTCTCAGAGGCCTCCCGAGGGAAAACAGATAAGAGTGAAGCTAACTAGTCACGTAGGCCACACAGCAGAGTGGAAAGTTTACCGGCCCACACGATCAATACATCCACAACTCCCAACACCCCCCAACTCCAAAACGGTAGGGAAGCAAGTAGAGGTGCCCCAGCACAAGATACATACAGAGGGATCATTGGGAATAGCGTCTTATGAGGTTATTGTTGTGCGTGGCTGCAAAATGCGTTTCCACACCAAAAAGATCAGCTATCCAAAGGTGTCGCGCATAAACGCGAACTCAGATAACGGAGAGTATAACTGAAGTATCTTCGCACTACCATCTTTTTAAAATGTTACAAATTTCTGCTTATAGATTCACACAAAGCTTGACCACTTAAATTGTGAGATAATAAATTCAGCGTGAAAACCCACTCTCGACATCGCCATACCCCAACGTCCCGCAAACGACCAGGCCTTAGGGAGTAGCAAGTGAGGTGATGTTGCACAGCACAACGATACATACAAAGGTGTATGAAGTTTTGTAGTTCTCGCCTAGAAGATTACCTCGAGCGTGTCTTTCCTCTTGTAAGGAGTTTTATTTCATTAGAGCGTCGCTGCCGAATATTACGTGGTTATTTCCGTCGAGTCCGCAGAGAACTATAAACACAGAGCGCAGTGTTTGGAAAATCACAGATCCTCACTGTCCTCTACACACCGGGAAACATGACGCATAAAACAGCTTGTGTTATCAGTGTCTCCTAAACCGATCGTTCGCATGCAGGCTGTGCGTTATGATGTTGTTACTCTTCCATCCCACCTCTGAGGCGATTGAGAGCGCTCATATATCCGGTGCCAATTGTTATTAGAGTTGAGACGACAGAGTATCTCGTGACAATCGCAATCATAGTTAGATATTAAAACCAGAGACCATAAGAAAAACCAAAACAAAGCAGAACAAACTTTATCTCGCCGCGAAATGAAGTGCAATTGAAAGACTGAACTACTCTATCTAGAACTGGCAAGTAATTCCCCTCTCTGAACTACAAAATGTACAGGACGTAAGGAATAGCAAAGTAATGAATTGTGAACTACTCTCGAATGCAATAACCCCCCAATCCAAAACGGTAGGGAAGCAAGTAGAGGTGCACCAGCACAAGATACATACAGAGGGATCATTGGGCAATAGCGTCTTATGAGGTTATTGTGTGCGTGGCTGCAAAATGCGTTTGAGCGCGAGATAAGTGCAGTTTGGACATCCATGCCTTTCGCGACTAAACGCTTGGTGTTTGATGCCTAAACCGATGTTGCCCCACTGTCTTATGATGTACTCATGCCCACACAAGCATTGGTAAGGTCGGATAAACGTTTCCATGAAAGTTGTGAAGACCCATCACCTTTTACTGTTTAACCGCTTAGAAACACACAAGCGCCTATTGTGAAAATGAATTGTGAACTACTCTCGAATGCAATAACCCCCCAACTCCAAAACGGTAGGGAAGCAAGTAGAGGTGCACCAGCACAAGATAAGAGGGATCATTGGGCAATAGCGCTAGCGCCTCGACTGCCGAGAATTAACCCTCCTACTCCCTAAGACATTCCTCCACAATGGACAGCACAGCACTGAAGCACAGCCAATACCCAACCCAGCCCACGAATAGCAGGTACATAACAAGAGAGGGAGGAATAGTCATATGATCACAACACTCGTAGTTCGGCAGTTCTTGGAACAAACAGTTCTAATCGAGTTATTGTAGTTACTTTGGGCTGCAATTTGCCAAGTCCGTTGAGAAGCCCCCAGCATGATCTAAGGTGAGCGTCATGTCCAGTCATGATCAATCCCGCTACAGACCTCGCTCCCAGGGCGATAACCACATCAGAGTGTCTATCTCTCGACTGTCGCTGTTAAGTATGCCAAATCGCTTACGGTTATCTCCACTTGATCTAGTTTACTGGTTGCGTTATTTCTCAGTCTCCTATTATAGTTAGATGTACTCATGCCCACACAAGCGTTGGTAAGGTCGGATAAACGTTTCCATGAAAGTTGTGAAGACCCATCACCTTTTACTGTTTAACCGCTTAGAAACACACAAGCGCCTATTGTGAAAAATGAATTGTGAACTACTCTCGAATGCAATAACCCCCCAACTCCAAAACGGTAGGGAAGCAAGTAGAGGTGCACCAGCACACGATACATACAGAGGGATCATTGGGGAATAGCGTCTTATGAGGTTATTGTGTGCGTGGCTGCAAAATGCGTTTGAGCGCGAGATAAGTGCAGTTTGGACATCCATGCCTTTCGCGACTAAACGCTTGGTGTTTGATGCCTAAACCGATGTTGCCCCACTGTCTTATGATGTACTCATACCCACAAGTGGTCGTTTTCCTGAAAGTTGTGAAGACCCATCACCTTTTACTCTTTAAGCTCCTACTACATAGCATGGTAAGAACTACGGGAGATCTTAACAGTTTTCCCTAATATATGAAGAGTTGGTGGCACACCTCATCCATCTTGGATTATGTAGGGTATGGGGAGACAGGGCTGCTGAGCCTGAAGCTGCATCAGGGACAACTGATTTATAATATAAAAGTTTGCCTGCATTGATTAAATGTCGACTAAAAGAAGAGCGAAATGTAAATACTCAAGCACGCACCCACACATTTGAGACAAGCGCAGTAACACAAAAAAGTAACCAACGCAATAGTCCAGCCATACCATAGAAAATTACACAGTAATATGTAGCCTAGGTTATGGAAAAAAAACTGACTTCATGCATGGTGTTAGTTTCGCTAATGGCGCCGTGTACTTGAACCAACTCAACTTTTATTCAAAAGAAATATTATATCAGACTCCAAAAGTGACCTGGGCCGCAGCCCCCCTGGTTTCCACGGTCCATATTTGTCAGGGGCGAGATTCAAAAAGGTCAAAAAAAGTCCCCTTGATAAATGTGACACGTGCTGGTAATTTGGGGACGAAGGGGGAAAGTCATTTTTCTGTTTTTTACAGATTATGAAAGTGCAGATTGTAAGCTTTCAACTGATGTGTCATACTTTGAAATCTGAAAATAGTTGAAGAAGATCTTCCTATTTTAATGTTGGTACACCTGGAATCCACAAGCAGAGAAAAACCCCTTGAAAGATTTTGAAGCTTTTCACACGTTCACCTTCAGAACAATGGGCGGGAACAACTCGTTAACTCCGCCCCCAACCAGCTGCTGCTTCAGCTACATTAGGCTTTTAAGTCTAATGTATTACACCAAAATGTGTATTAAGTTTAAAAAAAATAGCACAATTGTGATGTGTTCACTTCGAGACTTTCAAGATATCGCAAACGTTCATTGTTTATCCTCGAAAAACTGCAGCGAAACAGCGATCCCGCCTTTGTAGTTTTTTTGGGAGGGCGAGACCTTTCTACGCGCTGGGAAATGTAGTTCTTGTAGCTGCGGGGAGGCCAGCGGATGTGACGTTGTGGTGACGAAAGTCCCAGTTAGTGACGCTCCTCCTCCTCATTGGATGACTGTGTGCCTTTACTTTCAGGGCGGGGCTTGATCGAAACTAAGTAACAAAGCCAATGAAACCGAATATGCTGATGAAACACTTCACACACCACACCTAGTTTTCATTTTTTCGTTAGTTTTCGTTAACGATAACAACCTTGGTACACACATGCACACACGCACGCGTGCGCGCACACACACAGGGACAGTTGATGGATTTCAAAAGTTGTGTGCTGCTTACAAAGCACAGTGTTGCCTAAGTCGTAATCACTACAGTGGCAATGATTCAAACTGGCTTTTGATGACGTAACATTCGTTGCAAAAATATTATTCGAAAGTGTCACGGTTGCGACCGTGTCATCGGGGTTCCCCGACGTGTTGGTGGGCGTGGCGCCAGACTCCGGTGCCGCCCCCGCGTCATCAGCGGCACCTGCCCGGTGTCCACAGCTGTCGTCGCTTGGCAATCAACCACCAGATAAGAACCCCGGCTTCCCGACGACTCATCGCCAGATCGTTGTACCAACCAGTATGGTTAGAGATCCGTCACAGATGGTATCTCCGTGTTTCATCCTGGATTATAACCCTTCTCTCCTCTACCCAGGATCGCGACCCGTCTCCCGCCAGCCCGCTCCACTACCCGCCCGTCTGCCAGCCCGACCGCCGGTCTGCCTACCTGTCTGCCCGCCTGCCTGGCTGCCTGCCCGCCGACCGCCGGTCTGCCTACCTGTCTGCCCGCCTGCCTGGCTGCCTGCCCGCCTGCCTGTCTGCCTGTCTGCCCGTCTGCCCGCCTGCGCCTGTCTACCAGCCTGCCTGCCTGACTACTTGTCTGCCTGTCCTTCACTCACGTGCCAGTCACCTGACCTGCCTGTCACGTTGTTGTGTCCTGGTTACCCCCTGCGACACATCCCAATAAAAGGGCTATTGTGTCTGAACTCCGAGTCTGAGTCCTGCGTTTGGGTTCTCCGCCGCCTCCCCTAACAGAAAGATGATACTCAAAATCAAGATAGGGCCGGTGTGATGTGGTTGTATACAACAATATACAATATACATAGATAAGATAATACAATAACCACAATATACATAATAATGATACAAACTGTAATGTTATGTTGACTCCAGAAGTATTGATTAAATATTGAGTATTATAAATGTACAAGTAAGTAAGGGCAGCTACACAAGTGGGGGCAGCAGTAGCAGAAATATACACAAGATAAGAGAATCATAATCATATGTATCCAGAGTATTTAAATATTGCATGTTTTCTGGTAATTCAATAAGTCAATAAATAGTGTTCTAAAATAACCACATGGTAAAGCCTGTTTTTTTAGACTCCTGTGCGAATTAAATATTTGACAAATGGGTATTTTCTCATGTTCTATTTGTTAAAGGCAAACGGAACACCTAGATAAGTCTGGTACGTTCAGTTGTATCACTTTACAGAAATGCAACCAGGAAAAGACAACACTTATGCCAAATCTAAGACTATATCGAGTGGCATATCATGATACCTACAGTATACAATATCAATATATTTCCCAGCCGTACTTTAAAGCACCGTCAAGCCTTAGCTTTTAAAGTACACAAGCAACCGGGATAACTGTTATCATGTCACCCACCCTTGTCATCAGCAGCTGTGGGTGTCGGGTTTGTAAGAGCCTCAAAATAGCATCTACGTGCAAATCAGCTGACGCCGTTAAGCTCGTCATCATCGGTGTGGCCACCATCACAAAGGCCACTGGGCGTCAAGCAGGCGTACTAGTTCTTACGCGATTATGTCTACGTGACGGCTGTGTTGTTTTGGAAGTTACTGGGATTTGATGCAGAAGAAACGTCACACATTTGAAACATACATTTGGATGTTTGCACTGATATGTATAAAGTTAATGCAATTCAAGATACAACATTTAGGCATTTCAAAGTAGTTTTTTTCTATAGATGGCTCATCACCCAGCCCATATCTTGATCTTCAACCAAAGAGCTTCAACCAAATCCACTCCCCACCTCATTTCCATACTTCCCATGGGCCTGTCGTCCTTTGCTCGTGTTCACTGGGCCTTCCATCCCTTATACATCGTTCCCTCCTCCTCCCTCCATCTAGGGAGGGAAAATCAAGTGTATTCATGTTGAGTATGCCGTATAACCTGGGCTGTGGTCGAAAAGTAAAAGAGAAATGCGTCCTGACTTTTCCTAACCACTTTTCCTTGACCTCGATGGAAAACCTCATGAGGTCAAGGAAAGGAGAATTCATAAGGACTTAGGAAGAGACAACCAGAGCGCTAAGAGAGTGCATTTGCACGAGGATACGTAATAATTATGCAACGGCATATTTTATGTACGTGGGAAGGTTTGGGGCGATAAAACGATAACGATATGTATCGCGATAGACACGTAATCAATATCAATAGAAAATGCGTTCGATAGAACGTTTCGATATTTTTTTTTCCTCGTTGGAAAAAACCGGAGCTAAGAGTCTAGCTCCGCTTTGAACCAGAGGTTGCGAAGCAAGGTTGGTTGCATGAACAAACCACTCGTCCTCTGGTCCCTAGCAACGTATGGAGTGACACGCTAATAGCCAATCATGTAACAGTATCACGTTTGGTTGCGCCATCTCGTTGTCTCATGTTTGTTTCTTGAATAACAGAAACAGCGTGGTGTGAGAAGTGAAAGATGAGTGCCGCAACGAGCGAGGAAATTCTCGCCAGTATGGCAGTTTTTTGGATTTTATAAGTCAGACCGTAGTCAGACCAATGTTGTCTGTAAATTATGCAAGACCGTCGTCCCCACCAAGACTGGTAATACAACCAACTTGTTTTACCACCTTAGCCGCTCTCACCCTTTGGAGCACAGCCGTATCCGACAACATTTAACACTTTGCACATGTTTTTGTAACACTTTATTTTTGTTAAGCACTTTATTATTGATAATTGTAAAGTTTTCATTGTGAGTTTAATTTTCATTCAGACTTATGTTTATATTTATTTATTTGAGTGTTTTCCATGGTTGTGTTGACATTCCTTTTCCCCGTCTGCCTACAATCAGAGGAAGGTTAAGTTTAAAATAAAAATGTTTAAATTCAGTATATTTTTCTCCTGGTCCTTATTTTAAATAGGTCATACAAATTATCAATAATTATCGATATCGACCGTTATGAAACACTTATATCGTGATACAGTTTTCAGCCATATCGCCCAGCCCTATACGTGGGTCTGCCGTAGTGAAACGCATGTCTTTCGATCTTTAGATACTGCGCCCTGTGCATTCTTATCGTGTTGTTTAATGTAGGCTTTGAGATATGAGACAAGAAAGGAAGCATTTAATCCATTCCTTAGCATTTAGAGAATTGGAACAGCGCTTATCATTCATGGCACATGGATACTGCCATGATACATGGATACTTCCGGGTCATTCACTCAGTTAGGAATCTTCCTGAACATAAAAACAACTTTCCGACCGCAGGCCTGGTCTTTTCTGTCCAAGGCGAGGGTCATCTGTGTCGTAGAAAAAAAACAGCAGTGGTAATGAAGTTGAACAAAATCTGCAGGTAGAACATAATGACAAGACATTCCGTACAATAAAGTGACTCGAGTCAATTGGCAACAGGCAGGGCAAGGGTCGTAATAACAACCGTGTTGTGGCGCAATGGTTCAAACATGGCGTTATTTGGGTGTGACTTGTGTGAGTTGTTAGTACAGTGCATCATTGTGTACACAACGTTGGGAAGGTTCTACAGATGCGCCTCTGGAAAAAGATTGCTTAGGGGTATTGTCGTGCCCAACAGACCTCAGTGTGACATAGTCAAAAATGACAATAGCAAAGGAAACATACGGGTCTTTGTCAAGGTATTCTATCGAGCCACCAGTAAAGATGTTTACTTTACTGGTCTCTCGTATGAACTCCTTCCCCCCCTTAACACACCAGAATTTCCGGTTTGCATTTGTTAAAATAGCATAGTGTCTCGCATTGTGATGACTAAACACTCGACCATATAGAAACTCTTCACGCGTTATATGCACAACCCTCCATGAAGTCCTTGTAATGCTAAACTAACAACATTTAAAGCACACCTGCTTACATTCTTATCATGCTTGTTCTCAAACCCCACGAACACATGCACTTTATGAAAGGTCTATTCATGTAGATTGGAGTGGAGAAAGGTCAACATAGTTCCTGTTTTAGGTTTTGCCTGAATGTAAAATGAACTAAAACTAGCTCATCCTGTTTTCCAGTTCCAAAAAAAAAAACCTGGGGATTATCTATTATTCAAATATTTAAGTCATCATCATTCTTTTTTTCACTGAAAGTATTTCTACGCCCTTCCGACATGTCTGCTCACATTCTGTGTTCCCGTGTGGCTATGTAAAAATGCCATGGTCTAGGTTGTAGAGAGGACCCTTATTGGCTGTACAGCATGGCTGTAGCTATGCTGTTGTGAAATACGCTCGCCTGTTCCTATAGCGTAGGGCGGTAACATGACCGCCGATGACAGCTGCAACAGCTTTGATTCAGCTTTGACTCTTTCCTTGAACATTATTTCTATCTGCCTCCACCTAGTGGCGTTTGCACAAAATGACAGTTCTCCCATCTTTCTCCCCATCTTCCGTTCCTTCCATCGTACTTACGTCCGTTGTTTTTCCCGTCCCCGCTGCAGCGTGAGTGTATTTCCGTGCACGTGGGTCAAGCCGGCGTTCAGATGGGCAACACCTGCTGGGAGCTGTACTGCCTGGAGCACGGCATCCAGCCCGACGGCAGGATGCAAACCACCAAGCCCGACGAGTCGTTCACCACCTTCTTCAGTGAAACCGGCGCCGGGAAGTATGTCCCCAGAGCCATCTTCGTGGACCTGGAGCCCACCGTCATCGGTCAGTGCAGCGCGGCTCGGCTCAGTCGTTACCTGAATGTTACACTATAGATGTATGTATGTTGGCATTGTTGACCCATACAAGGTCAAGGTCATCTTTATTATTATCCCAGAGGGGCAATTTGTTTCATGGCCAGCAGAACAGAACACAAGATCACACAACAACAGCATTGCATAGTACTAAGGCCAAACAAACAAAAGGCCAATAGCAACAGGAACCAGTGAGTTCTTCAACCTCTTGGTCTGACATCTTGGCAGCTTAAATCTACGACCAGATGGAAGCAACCTAAACTCAGTGAACAAGGGGGTGACTTGGGTCAGCAAGAATTTACTGGGCCTTCTTTGTGGCTCTGACTCTGTATACTTGGGAGAGGTCATTTACATAGATTAGTGCCTGCGATTTTGCCACACACTCTGACAATTCTATCTAGCCTGCTCCTGTTTTTCAAGGTAAGTGACTCAACAGATTCAATGAAACAAGAATAAAACATTCTCAGAAAAGTAGAGTCAACATTCCAACAATTTCTGAGCTTCCGCAAAAAATACATGCCCTGATTGGCCTCTGCACAAACAGCATCAGTATTGTATCAAGGGTTAATTTATTGTCAATTATTGTCGCCAGATACTGGACAACTTGGCCAGCCTGGCCATAAATAACACCAGGAAGAACTTTCCTTTTTGGTGGAAAGACGAGATGACTATACGTTCTTAACAGAACTGGTGGTGCTTTTATTTCTTCACTGTGAGTCTGTGAATGTTTGATTTCTGAACAGAATTAAGTTTGCCTTGCCTTCAATAAACACTGCTGACGCTGGGCATTTATTTGAAAGGAATCCAAGGCCCCTCGTCATGCATTATATCAGCACAATCGATGTACAGTATATGTTTGTGCACCAGTGATTTGATTCAAATGTCGTTTCTCATCTGCTTGCGTTGGTGTCTTTAAACCCCACAGATGAGGTGCGTACGGGAACCTACCGCCAGCTCTTCCACCCCGAGCAGCTGATCTCCGGGAAGGAAGACGCCGCCAACAACTATGCCCGCGGCCACTACACCATCGGCAAGGAGATCATAGACCCTGTCCTGGACAGAATCCGCAAACTGGTGAGAAACCATTGAAGATTATTGGACATTATTGACTCAAAGTCCACGTTATGCATTCAGCTACATGTTCACTGTGTGTGTCTGTGTGTCTGTAGTCTGATCAGTGCACAGGTCTCCAAGGATTCCTGGTGTTCCACTCCTTCGGTGGTGGTACCGGTTCAGGGTTCACCTCTCTTCTGATGGAGCGGCTCTCCGTCGACTTTGGGAAGAAATCCAAGTTAGAGTTTGCCATCTATCCTGCGCCCCAGGTGTCCACGGCTGTAGTAGAGCCCTACAACTCCATCCTGACCACCCACACCACCCTGGAACACTCTGACTGTGCCTTCATGGTGGACAACGAAGCCATCTATGACATCTGCCGCAGGAACCTCGACATCGAACGGCCATCCTACACCAACCTCAACAGGCTCATTAGCCAGATCGTGTCCTCCATCACCGCCTCCCTTCGCTTTGACGGAGCGCTGAACGTCGACCTGACTGAGTTCCAGACCAACTTGGTGCCCTACCCTCGCATCCACTTCCCACTGGCCACCTATGCTCCAGTCATCTCTGCTGAGAAGGCCTACCACGAGCAGCTGTCCGTGGCAGAGATCACCAACGCCTGCTTTGAGCCAGCCAACCAGATGGTGAAATGTGATCCTCGTCACGGTAAATACATGGCCTGCTGTCTGCTGTACCGTGGTGCCGTGGTTCCGAAAGAAGTCAATGTGGCCATCGCCGCAATCAAGACCAAGAGAACCATCCAGTTTGTGGACTGGTGTCCCACCGGCTTCAAGGTTGGCATCAACTACCAACCACCGACCGTGGTTCCGGGAGGAGATCTGGCCAAGGTCCAGAGGGCCGTGTGTATGCTGAGCAACACCACTGCCATCGCTGAGGCCTGGGCTCGGCTCGACCACAAGTTTGACCTGATGTATGCCAAGAGGGCCTTCGTCCACTGGTATGTTGGAGAGGGCATGGAGGAAGGGGAGTTCTCAGAGGCCAGAGAAGACATGGCCGCCCTGGAGAAGGATTATGAAGAGGTGGGCATTGACTCATTTGAGGAGGATGAAGGAGAGGAATATTAAGCTCAGATTAATTTGTTAGTGGGTATGGGAACTAGGGGTGGCACGGTTCATGAAAAAAAACGAAAACCGTTCGGTTGGCTTGTCTCGGTTCGGAGGATGTGTGCGTTGTACGGTTCATGGCATGCGCAGCCTCGTGACCGTATGTGACCTCAGACAGTGTTTCCCTTTCGCACGAAAGAAGAGGTGTAGAGTGTGGAGTAGGGGTTTGCACGACTTCTGATCTTTTCAAGTCGACTTTTCTATCAATAAGCCGATGTAACGTCGACGTTGATGACGTCATCACATACACACGCACGAAAAAACCAGACAGAACGGGCTGTCCAAAAAAAAAAGCATGGGTATCCTCTGCGCAAACAGCCACTCGAAATCGCTTAAAAATGGCTCCGTTCATTCGCGGTTCTAATCCGGGAGGGGGGGGGGGGATGGATATCGCTGGATATTGATGGGGACATGTCCCCAGCGTCCCCACATCAAATTTTTTTTTTTAATGGCATGCGATCTACCCGGACTTCCTTTGCGATCGACCGGTCGATCGCGATCGACGTATTGGGCTCCCCTTTCCCCCCCACCGGCCACCGCATTTGCTGGAGTGTTAAAGATTAAAAGAAAAAATAACAAGAACCGTACAGAACCGAAAACCGTGACCCTAAACCGTGATACGAACCGAACCGTGGGTTTGTGAACCGTGCCACCCCTAATGGGAACCAAATAATTTCTTCTAATGGCTATATTTGTTGAATAATGAGTAAACAGACGACTGGGTTTATGAAACTACTTTGATTTCTTTTAACTTCTATCCTGGCATGTAATATTTCTGAAATTGAAGATTGTTTTAAATTGTTTTGGGTATTTTTACTTGTTATGTTTCATTTTTACAAGCTTAATTTCAGCATGGCCATTTTTTGTTTGTATAGTATTGATGAGATGAAGGCCAATTAAAAATTGATGATGAAGGCAATTAAAAAAAAATAATTTGATTTTGTTTCAACTTTTTTTGTTGTTGGTGGTTTTTGTTTTCCATTATTGTCTATTTACTGTCAGTTTTCGGGCAGAATTTGACTGCAGTCCACGCCACTAGGTGTCAGTATAATATAGTTTCATGTACACAGCTGCCTATTAGTTGGCTTTCAATGGATGTAGAGCATAAACCCTACTCTTTTACGATTCAAGATTCAAGAAGTTGAATTGTCACATACACAGTGAAATGAAAGTGCCAATGCCCAGCAACCAATGTGCAACAGAACAATACAAATATCACAAATTGAAGTCCTTTACAGCAAAAGGAGCAAGAAATTAGATATGACCAAATAAGCAAATGAACAGCAAGGCATATAAACAAGTAGTCATATCAACAACGAGGCAATATAAAAAATGTATCAAGTTATGTACTGAGAAAAACTGCGTGCATGTATACTGTGTACTACTTATGTGTGTGTGTGTGCATGGGAGGGGCAGTGAGGGGGCCCTAGTGAGGTCAGAGTTCACAGTCCTGATGGCCTGTGGAAAGAAAATCTGTTTTTGTCTCTCTCTCTAGACTGCAGCGGCGCTTGCCTGACCGCAGCAGTTGGAACAGTTTGTTATTGGGGTGGTGAGGATCCTTCAGGATCCTGCAGGCTCTGCTTCGACACCTCCTGGAGTACAGGTCCTGCAGGAATGTAGGGACTGTAGTGCCAATAGCGGCTTCAGCCGAACGCACCACCCTCTGCGAAGCCCTCCTGTCCTGAGAGGAGCTGTTGCCGAACCAGGCAGTGATGCTTCCTGTCAGGATGCTCTCCACCACACCAGTGTAGAAGGTCTGAGGATCCTCCGGGAGACTCCGAACTCGGAGCCACGATGGCGACTAGACACGGCCGCGCCATCTTTTACGCACCGGCGATGAACCTGTGCATAAAAGAGTATGTTCCTGCATATTCATATTATTATATTCATAGTCATTCTCATGTGCCCTTTTGCATTACCGGTAGTCCAAAGAGGTTGCATGACTCATTAAGGGTTATTTAAGGGTAGTCAATCTTGAAATCCGTGCACACGTACTTAATACAAGTTAGCATGTTTCAGAAGGTGCTGTGCAATAATAATGTTATCGTAATAACACTAATTCAAATATGTGAATAAAAATTTTATAAATTACAAATATAGCACTGCAAGGAGTATAAAAGGAGTACAGCAAAATCAATCCAATGTAGCCTACAAATCATTGGAAAATATAACGGTGTAGGTTACAACATTAAGAGTCGGAAGAATCACTCAAATGTCAACGTTAATCACGAGTTGTATGCCATGTGCATGATGCATATTATCCTGTCCCTTTTTAATGTTTTCTACCCGCTGTATTCTGCCTTCAAATTCAAAATGTCAGCAAAATGATTTTTTTACCCTTCCGCACGGAGCACGCGTGACATAATTCATCCCCGATGCCTCTGGGCTGTCGCGAGCGATCATTTGAACAAGATTTACTGCATTTCAAGTCAATGAAATCAAAGTGTGGTGTAGATTTTTAATCTTTAAGTCAATATGTAAATGTAGAGCCTCTCATTCGGTATGATTGCCACGGTGGAAGAGACCCAAATTGGCCTACTTGTTGACCTTTCTCCTCAGGAGGAAGTTGACCCTTTGACAGACATGTTAAGGTTGTTGTCATGGGAGTTGGCAGTAGGACCCAATCGCAAGACTCAGACTCAGGGTTATGCAGCACAGAATATTTATTTATAATACATGACAGATGTTGCTCTTAGTTAATTCTGTTGGTTCATTTTCAGAATGGCTCCTGATGCGTCTTGTTGGACGGTGAAGGATCATTTGTGTTGCAAACCTTTGCTCTCACTGATTTAGTCATTGATACATCCATAATCGTTCAATCGAAAACACCATCAGTCTATCTGCTCCTCAAAAATAACTCACCAATGTGCAACAAATGACGTAAAACTTGTTTAATATCCTAACTTTCAAAAGGGGTGTGGCGAGTCATTGTCTTTCTAACAGTGCAAAATAAAGACATATATCCATAAATCCTGACTTGAACTCACCAAGGTTTTTTTTTTTACCATTTTGGCAAGAAAAGCATCCGGCGTGTTGAGCTGTTAGTTGATTGTATTGGACTGTATCGGGCTGTTCCAGTGTCAAGGCTGATTTCATTATGGAGTGGGGAACAGGATGTGTGTGTCAACACATTGGGCCACTAGACGTGTGATTTACGCCGATCCATAAATCGAGTGATTTAGGTGAAAGAAGGGGACAAAATACACCTCCTAACGGGAAAAATTCAATCGGCAGTTTAAGGGAAATCCATTTTTTAAACTTCAAATGTTGATGGATGTTAAATGCCCCCTTTCCCCCCACACAATCTGTGATCAGTTAATCAATGTAACACAATGTTGGATACAGTTTAGGGCTGAACAATTCATTGAAATATAATCCAACATTCACATTGCTTGGTAAGGTTAAATGTAAATGTGTAACACCGTTATAAATGAAGTGTCGTCGTGCTAAGACAGCATTGTCTTACCGTTATTATTATTACAGTTTTATTGCACTTCAATTATTGCCAAATTGTTTTCGCCGACTGAATATCTTATGTTGCCTATATTTTTATATTTCACCTATATTTTTCTACGAGGACCTACTGTAAATTTGTAAATCTGTTATTTTATTTGTATTATTCTACTGTTTATTGATCTATTGTTTTATTGTATTGCTATGTAACCTGACACAAGAATTTCCTTCGGGATTAATCTTTTCTTACCTCTTATCTTATGTGCCCTCTATCTAAACCACGCCTGGAAACGGCCATTAATTGTAACGGCTACTTATTGTTCCTACTTATTACTGACTAAGTTCTCTGGTACTGGTAATTTTTTACCAAAATGTCATTGAGGCAGATCGTTTAGTAAACAGGCAAGGTTGAAACTGGGAGATCAGTCACACAGGTGAACACATCCGACAAGGGGCAAGCAGGGAATCGAAGATCCAGGGAAGGTCACTGAATGTCTCGATAGCCATATATATTTCACTACATGCTTTCTGGTCATTCTAATATGAATACTCTAAAATGGAGACATGGTAAAGCATATTTTCATATATTCCTACTGTATGTGAATTAAATGACATTATTTTCTTCATTTTATGAAAGGGGCCCTATGACACCACCAGGTATGCCCGTGTTTAGCCATTACAAAATTAACATTATCAAAATGATCATTTGACTAAAATTACAAGACAACACTTACCCTATATCACAATATTATGATAGCCAAAATCTAAGACGCTGTCGAGTCTCCTATCACAATATCGATTCAATATCAATATATTGCCCAGGCTGACAACCACCCTCTGCTTTTCATCGTGGTGGTTCTTTGTTCAAGGTCAAGTTCATGTCATTCATTAATATACACGGTATACAAGAACAAAATAGCATTTCCATGGTGCTAATACTAAAATACAACATGATATAAAAATACAACATGAGGAAAAATCTACAATAGGAAAACCTGTGTGTAACCACAGCATATCTAAACACAGCGGAAACTGCATTTTCCTGGTTCACTTCCTACCTGACAGATCACATCTATCAGGTCACATGGAATGGCTCCCTGTCCAGACCCTGCACCCTTGACACCGGAGTCCCATACGGCTCAGTACTAAGACCCCTTCTGTTTTCCTTACACACTACATCTCTAGGCTCTGTCATTACATCCCACAGCTTCTATCACTTGTTAAATACAGTGGACACCCAAATTGCAACACGCATCTTAAATGCCTGGCTGACATCAACAAATGGACAACTGCCAATCACCTGAAGATTAACCGAGACAAGACTGATAAAGACTGCCCCCAGATGGACCGACTTGTCACGATTGAGGACATCGAAGTCTCCCCTGCACTGACTGCAAGGAACCTTTGCGTGGTACTGGACGACCAGGATCCGGCCCTTCCTCACCGTGAAGCGGCACAGATCTTGGTCCAAGCGCTCGTCGCCACTCGCCTCGATTACTGCAACTGTCTCCTGGCTGGACTACCTGCCTCCGCAATCAATCCCTGACAACGCATCTACACAGCAGTGTGCCTGGTGTTCAACTGAACAAAATTGTCCCAATGGTCCCCTTTTCCGCAACCTCCACTGGCTCCCGGTAATCGCTCACACGAGATTCAAGACACTGGTACTGGCCTACAAGGCTGTCAGCGGTACTGCCACTACCTACCTCCAAACTAGGGTTGCCAATTGTCCCGTATTAGCCGGGACGTCCCGTATTTTGATCAAAAGTGGTTTGTCCCGTACGCGATGACATTTGTCCCGTATCTGAATAAAAAAAATAATAATAATTTAATTGTAATGTGGGGACGTTCTATTGTGTGTGTGACCCAGCATATGATGTAGTGGGGGGTCCATATTATTATTTACCACCATATAAACCATTTAGCACACCTACTGTACTAGTTGATTATCCCTTACACAACATCGTGAACGCTCATGTTCTCATCGTTTAGGCATTTTTGCTCAAGGATGCCTATGTAGACAAATTACATTGGGATTTGAACCCAGGACCTTTCTTCTTCTGGTGGGAGGCAAACACCGGCCACCCACAGAGAGAGAGAGACAGAGAGAGAGAGAGAGAGAGAGAGAGAGAGAGAGAGAGAGAGAGAAGAGAGAGAGAGAGAGACAGAGAGAAGAGAGAGAGAGAGAGAGAGAATGGAATACAGGCCACTATTAGAGGATTTACGGTATATATATATGTATACATATATATACATATATATATGGTAGTGTTACGAACCCTACTCGTTGGGGGGGGGGAAAGGGAAGTAACACACACAACCCGATGGATTGGGATTGTAATGATTGTGATTTATTACAATCCGACAAAGGAATAGTAAGGAACAACCAACAGAAAAGGGCCGTTAGGTGCCGTCAAAAGCAAAAAAACAACTATAACAAAAAGAGAACTCCTTAAAATAAAATGGAGCTATCTATCTAATTACTAACCCGAAATAGTCCTAAACCAAAACACTAACTGGCTACTCTAGCATAAAGAAACAGAAATAACAAATGATCAGCACCCCCTAAACCTAGTGTGTCTAAAACAGTGAAAACCTAAACGGGAGTGCAAGCAAACAAAATTAGTTACAGGAGAGATCCCTCTTACCCTGGCCCAAATCTGGGAACACAACCCACAAAATCTTGCGAACAACAGACTGCAAAACTACACGCCTCAGTTCCCTAACAGGTGTCTGCCGCCGCTTGTCGGGCGCATCGCGGCTTTTACAACGCCTCCACGGCGCGGTCGCTCTCCGGTTGGCTGGGCGCAGCACCACTCAGCCGCCAGGGCTAATCAGGGGATGGGAAGGACCCGCCCACTTGAGCTGCTTTGGAGGAAAACAGGAGGGGTAGCGCATGCAGAGGGAGGGGAGACAATGCGGTCGGCTCAAGGCCGTAACATCCCCCCCCTTAAAATGGTGACCAACGCCTATCAAAATCAATTTTCTAAATTACAAATAATACCCCCCCCCCCCCCCCCCCCCCCCCCCCCCCCCCCCCCCCCCCCCCCCCCCCTCCCCCCCCCCCTCCCCCCCCCCCCCCCCCCCCCCCCCCCCCCCCCCCCCCCCCCCCCCCCCCCCCCCCCCCCCCCTCCCCCCCCTCTCACCCTTTTTTTTTCTTTCTATAACCTGCATCTGCATAACAGCATCTTTTTCATTATGATCTGTAAAGACTGACATGAACACAGTATCACATAAAGACATATCATTTTCAAGTGTCTTTTTCTTTTGTGTTTTCTTTCGGGCTTGTGCCCGAGTAATCACACACGCGGAATACCGCCCTGTTTTTCCGTGATTTACCTTCCCAGACTCGATGCGCTGGGGCGCGTTTAACACCTCCAGCGAAGGAGTCACCTTTCCTCCCGCTATGTCGTTACCCATCAGGAAACTAATACCCTCGATAGGCAATTCCGGACAGACAGACACGGGGAAATAGCCGGTGATTAGCTTGGACTGGACATAAACACGGTGGACGGATCGGAGCACATACCCCATTTCCACCCCCCGCAACACAGAACTATAGCCACATGCAGACTGGTCAGAAAACGGCAGGACGGAGGAGAGGATTACCGACTGCGAACAAGCTGTGTCTCGCAGAATACGCACCGGACGCTTGTCAGCAGGATCACAAGCCAGGGACACCAAACCATCAAAAGTGAAAGGTTTAAAACACTCGTCGAGGGTGTCGCTGTGACTGAACATTTTAGGGGAATTTTGTTCTGCCTTTATTATACCTATCCCTTTAGGAGGAGCAACCTGTTTGTCTCTCACATTTTCCTTGTGTTTACGTGTTAAACAGTTTGCTATTACATGACCAGTTTTGTGACAATAAAAACACTCTCTGTCATCCCTCTGGACGTTGTTACTTGACTGTCCTAAGACAGAACTCTTCCTCCCATCAGAAACGCTGCCAGTTTGGGGCCCAAATGCAGCTTTGTGCGTGAGCACGTACTCGTCAGCCAGCACGGCAGCGCAGGAGAGAGAGGAAACCTTTTGCTCATTTAAATAGACCACCATACGATCGGGCAGACACCTCTTAAACTCCTCCACTAACAACATCTCCCGTAGAGATTTGTAGTCGGCCACCTTACACGACGCACACCATTTATCAAACAAGGTTCCCTTTTCCCTGGCGAACTCCACATATGTCCGATCCGACGGTTTTCTATAAGTACGAAACTTTTGCCGATATGCTTCCGGTACTAGTTCGTACGCACGGAGTATGGCTGATTTTACATGCTCATAATTTAGGCTTTCCTCCACCGGGAGCGCAGCCACAGCATCTTGAGCTTTGCCATATATCTTGCACTGCAACATCAACGGCCAAACCTCGCTGGGCCATCGCAGAGCCGAGGCGATGCGTTCAAACGCTAAAAAATACGAGTCGACCTCCGTCTCTCTAAATACCGGAACAAGGGCAATATGTTTTTTAATATCAAATGTAGGAGGAGAAGATACCGATGGTAAGGAGGCGGAAGGAACTGCATCGACCACGCCCCGTTGCGTCTCTCTCTGAGACGCCAGTTCCAGCTCGCGGAGGCGCACAGCCGTCTCTGCCTCTATTTCCAGCCGCTTAATGTCCAGCTTGAGCTGAACCTCTCGGTTCTGAGCTCTCTCCTCGGCCTCCATCCGGAGGCGGGCGAGGCGGACCTTAAGTCTGGTTTCGTCTATAGAGCCGGTGCTCGCTGACGAGAGAGGATCGTACCGGGGCATCGTGACGGGAGTTTTTGGTGGCTCCCCTGCCAGTACCCCTTGCACGCTCCCGCGGCTGTCCTTCTCTCCACGAGTGCCCAACCCCTCAGTCGGCACTGCCTGCGCCGGCAGCCTGACAAGCTCCCGTTCCAGTAACTCGCCAAGTACCAACCCTTGAAGATCCCTTTTAAGGATCTGCCGGGAATGCCCCAAGCTAAAATGGGCTGCAATTTGGACGAGATCATCCTTCCTACAGCTACTGAAGCTTTCATACGACGGGTTGGCCAAAAACCAACGCAAGTCAAACCCCGTTGCCATACCCACAACCACCAATCAAATAACCGTACCCACTATGCCAAGGGAAATATAATAAATACACAATCCCGGGACCCCTTTAACGGGTAAAGATCCCGGACGAGCCCCCACGTATGTTACGAACCCTACTCGTTGGGGGGGGAAAGGGAAGTAACACACACAACCCGGTGGATTGGGATTGTAATGATTGTGATTTATTACAATCCAACAAAGAAATAGTAAGGAACAACCAACAGAAAAGGGCCGTTAGGTGCCGTCAAAGCAAAGAAACAACTATAACAAAAAGAGAACTCCTTAAAATAAAATGGAGCTATCTATCTAATTACTAACCCCGAATAGTCCTAAACCAAAACCTAACTGGCTACTCTAGCATAAAGAAACAGAAATACAAATGATCAGCACCCCCTAAACCTAGTGTGTCTAAACAGTGAAAACCTAAATGGGAGTGCAAACAAAATCAGTTCAGGAGAGATCCCTCTTACCCTGGCCCAAATCTGGGAACACACACACACAATCTAACGGACAACAGAATGCGACTACACGCCTCAGTTCCCTACAGGTGTCTGCCGCCGCTTGTCGGGCGCATCGGACTTTTACACGCCTCCACGGCGCTGTCGCTCTCCGGTTGGCTGGGCGCAGCACCACTCAGCCGCCAGGGCTACTCCGGGGCTGGAAGGACCCGCCCACTTGAGCTGCTTTGGAGGAAAACAGGAGGGGTAGCGCATGCAGAGGGAGGGGAGACAATACGGTCGGCTGAAGGCCGTAACAGGTAGTAATGGCTGTAGATAGCTGACGCATGTATTCCCTGGACACATGGGTCCATTCCACTAATCCCACCCTGACAGAGAGGCCTTCATTTAGCTGCATTGTACCATCCTATTATCCCATCCTCTGTTGTCAACTCTATTGTCATGCTCCTTGTCTCGCCCTGATTGGCTGGCTAATGGACCGCGGGGGAATAGAAAACTTCCTCGTCTCGCAATGGTGGCCGTGGGTTGCCTTCACCGCCTGTGCGTGTGTGTGTGAGTGTGTGTGTGTGTGTGGTAGAGGGGGGGGGTTCTTACGTTTAGTAAGAAGGTTCAACCTCGTTGATTAACGACAACTGTCGGCAGCTTGACGTGGACACAGAGAAGGAGGCGAGGAGGGGAGGAGAGTAGGAGGGGAACGAGAGACTGGCTGATTGCTACTTACACCGGTAACAGTCACAACGCAACACAATGGGCCGCAGCAGCTGAATGAATGAATGGATGAATGAATGGAGGTTGGGATGGAGGGAGGTGGCAGCGGGCGGGGGGTGGTGGCAGACACATAGCTAATTAGCTCCGTAGCAGGTTAACAGGGGCTGAGAGGAGGGGACGGACACATGTAAGGTGCCGGCAGCGAGACACAAAGCCAGCGGCGTGGTGGTGGTGGTGGTGGTGGTGGTGGTGGGAGAGCAGTTCAACATCTGTTGCTCTTGCCAGGTCTCGTTTCTCAGACCCGGCAGGTTCACTTTAACACCAGCAACGCAATTAACAACACGACACAACGCACACGTAACACGTGACAGGAATCTGCCGCTTCGTCAAAGGACACTTTTTTTTTAAAGAGATTATTTGTTAACGCAAGTGTGTGTGTGTGTGTGTGTGTGTGTGTGTGTGCATCTCACTTTCAGGACACAAGATTGGATGGGCATGATGATTGAACTTAAAGTGAGACTAATGCAGGCGGAAGCCATCACAACAGCTGCCCCTGCGCACGAGACATTAGCATAAACGGGGAAAACAAGAGGAATATGATTGGATGGGTCTGCACTGTCGTCTCCACGCACAGACCCTGGACGACCCCGTTGTTAAGGTCAAACAGACAGCTGAGGAGTACAAAACAAAGAATAACACCGCCATTAATCAACCTCTCTCTCTCTCTCTCTCTCTCTCCTCTCTGCAGCGCTGCTCCTCCTCCTCTTCATCCCCACCTTCCTCTGACTCTCGTGCGTTTTTAATCTAGCCTTCATCGTTTGAGTCGTGCAGAGAGACGAAGACATTAAAGCTGACAGTTCAATTAGCCTTGTGCTCCACCGGCACACCACCAATACACACCAGCTGGATTTAATCAGCGTCGTGTGGTGTGCCGGTGTGTGTGTGTGTGTGTGTCTGAGTGTGTGTGTGTGTGTGTGTTGTGTGTGTGCGAGTGTGTGTGTGTGTGTAAGCGAGTGTGTATTTGCATGTACAGGAATGGGTCAGGGGAGAAGCACATGATTCATAGTGATCTCCTCACTTGACCCCCGCGGGCGGCTCCTCACATCTCGGGTGGTTTATGGCTCCGGCACCTGCAGGGTTACGCTGCTGCGCGGGAGCACAGGATTCCTTTAATCGACGGGATTGATGGCGTCCACCTATCTTGTAATAGGCTAAATATGACAGTGTGTGTAAGTTGTTCACTTAATGAAATGGAATCACTTGCGCTTGGATATATGGGTTGGATATTCTGGTTGAAACCTTTGTACTGATCGTACAGTAGGTCTGGACCGTTGCTGTAGACTTCTGGTCATTGTGGTATTTAATAAGTTATGAATAGATAAGGAAATAAAAGGCATTTGTCTGACTTGGTCCAACAGTGAATATAACATAATATAACATAATATAACATAATATAACATAATATATGCCAATTGGTGAAAGTGTGTGTGTGTGTGTGTGTGTGTGCGTGCGCAAGTGTGTGTGCGTGTGTGTGTGTGTGTGTGTGTGCGTGCACAAGTGTGTGTGCGTGCAGGTCTTTGTACATACGTGTTCATGTACACAGGGGAGGCGGGAACCACGGGTTCGAGAGGCAATCCAGTGATAAGCCAGGGAATTAGTTTTCCTTAAGGTGGTCGATTGATGGAGGAGGGGCTGTATGCTGTGACACATGAAACATCAGGTTTCTTCCTTTTAATTAGAGGCGTCTTTCTGCTTATTCGTTGTGTACTCCTTAAATCCCATCTCATTTTGAATGTGATTGATCAACAAATTCGTTAATTCCACGATTTTAACATGACGCCGCCACGTTAAAACTGCTATAACCCCAATGTAATTACAGAGTGGGGTCAAAATATTAGGATCATTCACCTGAATATCAACTGAATATCAGCGCTTGAACGTATACATGCAACATGCATGCCAATACACACATGGAAAACACACACACATACGCTAACACAAAGACACACCACACACACACAGATCTTTAACTTACGTGTTTGTTCTTGTATTTAATGGGCCTGCTAATCATCTGTGTGTGGTGTGTGTGTGTGTGTGTGCTCACCTATATCAGCCCATGGGCCACAGTTGGCCCAGCTTCTCAGGCACCCACACAGGGCCTGTCTGGGTGAGATAGAGAGAGGCCAACTCACTGGCTGACAGCGACTTATAGGTTTGGTATCTAGGGCTGCTCATTCCCTGTCTAAACTGCTCAACCCGCCCAACACACACACACACACACACACACACACAATAACCACAGATGGTGCAGCAGCAGAAGTCCATGTCCTCTCTCTCTCTCTCTCTCTCTCTCCTCTCTCTCTCTCTCTCTCTCTCTCTCTCTCACTCTTTCTCTCTCTACCCTTTCTCACCACCTCCTCCACTCCCCCCCCCCCCCATCATATCTGTTGCTCTCATTGTTCCTGATTGACATGGTAATGGGTACAAATTAATGGAGAACATTGAGTGGGCCGGTGAAAAGGGGGTGGCGGGCAGGGGGTGTGTCTCAGGGGGGTAAGAGAGGACACCAACTCCCTGCCACCCAGCAACAAGCCATTAATCACCGAGTCGTACCCCCACACCCTTCCTCTCTCTCTCTCTCTCTCTCTCTCTCTCTCTCTCTCTCTCTCTCCTCCTCTTCTCTCTCTCTCTCTCTCTCTCTCTCTCTCTCTCTCTCTCTCTCTCTCTCTCTCTTCTCTCTCCTCTCTCTCCCTCTCTCTCTCCCTCTCTCTCTCTCTCTCTCCCTCCCTCTCTCTCTCTTCTCTCCCTCCTCTCTCTCTCTCCTCCTCTCTTCTCTCTCTCTCTCTCTCCCTTCTCTCTCTCTCTCTCTCCCCTCTCTCTCTTCTCTCCCCCCCTCTCTCTCTCTCTCTCTCTCTCTCTCTCTCTCTCTCCTCTCTCCCCTCTTCTCTCTCTCTCTCTCTCTCTCTCTAATAGTGGTCCTCTATCTCTCTCTCTCTCCTCTCTCATAATGGCCGGGGGCGTGGTCAACACGGACAAATAAAGGCCGGCCTCCAATACAGGCCGGGTCAAAAAACGAAGAAAAAAAAACGGTTAATACGGTAAACTCCTGGTGCCTGTTATACACCGGTAATGTAACTACGGTAGTTTGAATGACCTGTGCAGCCTGAATGTCCCACAACACAACGTGTCTACGTAACACAGAGCTACCAGAGTTATATATATATATACAGTACATATTAACCATAACTACAACCATGATTATCATAATATATTTATATGTGTTATATTATATATATTCTAAATTATATTGCGCATTACATGTGCATCGTGACATTACTGATGTGTCCAGTGAACACATGGTAAACCATCTACAAATATTATAACCATAACCATAACTATCATTATAACCGTCCTTAGGTCAGGATCTGTCCCTAACCACGGCTTGAGCTCTCAAAAGAGTAAACCCACAGAAGTCACCGGGGGCCCGACGGCATTCTAGGCTGTGTGTCCTCAGAGGGTGCACCGACCAGCTAGCGGAGGTATTCACCCCGATAATCAACCTCTCCCTGTACCAGTCCCCATCTGTTTCAAACAGACCACCATTGCCCCATACTGAAGAAACCTTCCATCACCTGCCTGAATGTCTACCGCCCTGTAGCACAGAGGTCATGCCTCCATACACATCGAGGGAAAGTCTCCTGCTTCAAAGTCCTCAGTGTGTTCATCAAAGATGACCTCACCTGGTCCAGCAGGCAAGTGGACTCGGTTGTAAAAACTGCCCAAAAGCGCCTTTATTTTCTGAGGAGACACATGAAGTTTGGCACGTCTGCAAAAACTCTCAACTTTTCCAGGTGTACCATCGAAAGCGTCCTCTCTGGCTGCATTACTGCCTGGTTCAGCTGCTCTGCTGCTGATCCCAAGGCCCTCCAGAGGGTGGTGAAGACAGTGGAGCGCATCATCCGCTGCCTTCTCCCAGCCGTGCAAAGCATCTACCACACACGATGCCTTTGGAAAGCCCAGAAAATCATTGAGGACTACAGCCACCCAGGCTATGGTCTGTTCACGCTACTGCCGTCTCGTAGATGGTACCGGAGCATCCAGGCACGGACTACCAGACTCAAAGTATACAGTATTTTCCCCACAAGCCATCAGGCTTCTTAACCAGCAACACCAATCTCATTGATCATATTGATCACTTTACATATACATTTTTAACATTGATGATATTTAGATTTTTCAATTACTTATATGGCTACATATGCCATATTCCATATGCTATATTTAAATACTTTAGATACATTTGCTTCTGATTCTTTTATCTTCTGATGTATATTTCTGCGATTACATTATTTGTTATCTTTATTCTGTATATTGTATAATCTTTATTATGTATATTAACTATAACTATTACCATCACCATATATGTATATATATATATATACTGTCTATATCCATAACTATAACCATCATTATAATTATACTAACTAAATGAACACAATTTATGAACAGTTTATTATGCAACTGCATAATAAACAACTTGCCTTCTCAATATAAAATAGAATTCACAGTCCATATAAAGATATGGATAAATAAATCACCTAAGTCACCAAATTGAATTCAGTAGATGATTCAACACTGAGCAGACTGATTCAAGGGAATCTCTATATATACATACTGTATATTTGCATTATATCACACCAATACCAATAATACCAATTCTACCATTAATGCTGTAAGCAATTAATGGCAGGGCAGGGAGGGGGGGGTAATCTACATCTAGTTTTATGTACATATTTGGTTTACCACTTTGCTTTAACAAATTACAGGTATATCCGCGGAGGACCCATTGCAGAAGCGGCGGGCGGTGCCTTAATCAGGTAGAGTGCTCTCTTTTTGATTTGATTCCGCATTTCCGTGCACAGTGCTGGCATGGCCGGGCCGGGGGGCCCTGGTAACCAGAGATCAGACGCGACCACCCCTGGGGTTAACCTCCATGTCACATTTGTGTATGAATAGAGGTCGAGTGAATGGCTCTTTTTACTGCCGCCTCGAGAGCGGCGGTAATGGGCTCCAGAGAGAGATAATGTGGGAGCCAGACTCACCATGCGGATGCTGTGAGTGTGTGTGTGTGTGCGTGTGTGTGTGTGTGTGTGTGTGTGTGTGATTATGTGTGTGTGTGTGTGTGTGTGTGAATGTGTTTGTGTGTGTGTGTGTGTGTGCGTGTGTGTGTGTGTGTGTGTGTGTGCATGCATGTGTGTTTAACATCCACACCACTCCATAGCTGCCCTTTATGTACACACTGGTACTAGTGTGTGTGTGTGTGTGTGTGTATATATATATGTATGTGTGTGTGTGTGTGTGTGTGTGTGTGTGCTTGTGTAAAGTGGCTGTTATTCTGAAACCCTGAATAGTAAAGAACGTGTAGGGCCATAAGAAGGCTCTGATGCTAGCTTCTGGAACTGAAGATGCATTCACCAAGTTCTCGTTGAGTATCATCACACAGAATAAACAATTAAACAAACAGAAACTAACAGTCTTTCACTAAATATTATGTATGAAGGTTGATTCATTCGACTATCAGATGCATACCAGCCTATAGTATATCTTGTGGACCATCGCTGTAATAAAGTTAGTGCTGTACAAAGTGTAGAAATCCTATGTATTTATGGCTAGATCACCCCTTTGTCAGTAAATTCATAATATATGATCGGTGTAATCGGACACACAGAGTCCTTTGTTTGGGAGCTGTTAATCGTTCTACAACCATAAATACAAACGCTGTTATATTACCAGCCGGCTTATCTCTCGGTGGTGTGAAATGTGTTCCTTGAAGCAGATGCCGCATGAGCTAATGGTATAAAAATTGCTTTCTGTTTTGAAAGACACTATTGACTCCATGACTCACTCTTGACTAACTCTGTCATTCTTTGACAGAGTTGTTCTGATGTCATTCTTTTTGTTGGTAAAATAGATCCCAAAACTGTGTGCGTGCGGTGCGTTCATTCATACAGCAACGGCGCCCCAGATGAACGGTAACAATGGTCTTCTTGTCCGCTATCTCGCAGAGAGCAGATCAGAGGGCTTTGATCATTTTACAGTCAGCGTTTACAACCTCTATGATGGAGCCATTATGAGACGGTTTCCGTCGTAATGCCTCACTCATTACAGGTCCCGCCGTCCAGCGAGGTTAATGGCAGTGAAAAAAAAAAAACGAGAAGTCAAAGAGTTAATCCGGTACAAGAAATGCATGGTCAGAGCTTGCATGCGTGGCGTTCACGCCGCCAGAATACGCCTGGATCCTGCGTGGCTCCTGTGGGCTGATGTATGGATTGCCCTGGCCCAACTGTGATGGCTCCATTGATGAAACCACTAAAGATGACATTGGAAATGACGAAATCATTCTAATCATTGAAGACGCGGCTGGAGTCAACGCTTTGGAACGCTTCCCTCCCTTTTTTTTGTGCACACACAAAGGCCTGTTTACACATATTAACGCACATCATCACATGTAATCATAGCAGTATGATATCGATGTCTGATTAGGCTATTTCATTGCTTTGATAGCAAATACCAATAGAATAGATTAAGAGATCACCCGTGTGAAACAAAATCACCCGTGTCACGAGACAGATCATTTTCTTTGTGCACAAATGTCTTGAGACACTGGAACAAGCTGTGGTGCGTGTCCTCGTTCCTCTTTGTTTGCCATAAAGGTGTCACCGGTAGTCTCTCACCCGTAGGAGCGAGGCGTTTCATACTACAGCCAAATAACATTTCACGGTGTTCATTTATAGGCCATATTGTGTCTACATCTTGTCAATTGGGCAATTCAACCTGTCAATCGATAACCTACAAGAGGACATTCTGTATACAACGGCGTCGAGATACTTGAGCAGAAAACTATTTGTTGATTCTGATGACCCCATGAACTTTCCTCATCATGTATAATAGTTTCACAAAGCACATTAGCAGCAGATGGAAGCGCACACACACACAAACACACACACACACACACACGCGCATGCACGCACACACACACACACACACACACACACACACGGGGATGATTTTATAAGCGGGGTCATTCAACAGGTGATGTTGTTTGTCTTTGAAGTAAGAACCGTTTTTTTTCCCAGACCGGCCTGCCTGCCTCTTATCAGTCATTAAAAAGAGCTACCAGAGAAGGAATCAACCCGTGTCTTTAAAAGACTGGCTCTTTCACCTCAGACGGGGCTCTTTTTCCCCACCTTTTTCATTTTTACTTTTGTGTTATTACGGGACCATGCTTCCTCGGCACATTTTTTTTGTTAGTTTAGCTCCTAGTTTTGTTCTCCGCAGTTTACACACAGTCGACAGACTGTAAGTGGAAGTGAATGTGTGTCGTAAAAATACACAACAACATATAACTGTAACTGGAATTCATAAACTGTGGGTTATGGGGGAAGAGGGTGTGGGGTGGTGATGTGCTATAACTGCAACCCAACAACACTGGGTCATAAGCGAGCCATAAAGACTCATTAGATGGGATGCCCAGCCCTGGTCTGCAGGTGGGGTGACATTTTCTAGCGTGTTGTGTTTACTGCCTACCTGTTTGCTCCGTGATGTGTGGATGAGGTCGTAATCAGGTCGTCCGCCGTGATAAGGCAGAGTTTCACTCAACTGCGAACCAGGCCATAAAGTTTAATGAAGCGTCTGGCGTAAACTGATGATGTGCCGTGTTATCTCGTCTTTAAGGTGATGTTAATTAATCCTGTTGAGTGTCCTGTATGTGTGTGTGGTGTGTGTGTGTGACAGAGAGACGCAGACTAAAATAATGTTTCTGAGAAACAAGAGAGAGACACACAGTGACAGAGAAAGATAGAGACAGACAGAGAGACAGAATGACAGAGAGACAGAAAGAGAGCGACAGAAACACAGACAGAGAGACAGCAAGACAGACAGACAGACGGACAGAGGCAGTGAAGCTTGATAAACCGCTTTGTTACTTTCTTATCTTCAAGCCGAGTTGCAGGGAAACTGATTGGCAAAGAAAATAAATCAATGTTTCTGCGGATAAGGCTTCATTAAACCTTTAAAAGTAAAAACATGATGCTCTACAGTCTACATCATCATGTCTCTACTGTAGTAACCCCACCACTGCTACCTCTGCACATCTCTGTGTGAAGGTGACTCTCAGACGGTGTGGAAGCTGCTGAAGATGTTTGTTTGGCTTTAATTTCATGGTAAGAGGGGATGTGTGATCTCGTGACAGCCCTGAACTGCATGGCGCTCACTTGACCAATCAGCCAAGAGCAGATTCCGGAGCAAATTTTTGGCGCCCAGGTGTGTGTGTGTGTGTGTGTGTGTGTGTGTGGAGGGGTAGGGGTTTTGGTGTGTGTGTGTGTGTGGTGTGTGTGGGTTTGGTGTGTGTGTGTGTGTTTGTGTGTGTGTGGGGGGGGGTGTGGGTTGTGTGTGTGTGTGTGAGTGTGTGTGGGGTTTGTGTGTGTTTGTGTGTGTGTGTGTGGGGGGCGTTGGTGTGTGTGTGTGTGTGGTGTGTGTGTGGGTGTGTTGGTGTGTGTGTGTGTGTGTGTGTGTGGTGTGTGTGTGTGTGTGTGTGTGTGTGTGTGTGTGTGTGTGTGGTGTGTGTGTGTGTGTGGGTGTGTGTGTGTGTGTGTGTGTGTCTGTGTGTGTGTGTGTGTCTGTGTGTGGTGTGTGTGTGTGTGTGTGTGTGTGTGTGTGTGTGTGCGTTGTGTGTGTGTGTGTGTGTGTTGTGTGTGTGTGTGTGTGTGTGTTGTTGTCGGGTTGCCAACTCCCCAGATGACAGGCGGGACGTGGTGGGGTTTGTTTTTTTAACGCAGAGCTGAGCTGAGCTGAGACACCAGAGACACCAGAGAGTCAGAAGGGAAGAAGGCGTCGCTGCACCGAGACGAGGCGCAGATGCGGGCGGGGCGCCTGGCCTTTGGGGAGAGGGCGCCGCGGGGTAGCTCCGAGTTCCCGCTCGTGCGTGGGGGCCGGGAAGAAGGCGTCGCTGCACCGAGACGAGTGAACACACACACACACACACACCTGCACACTCAACACGTTGCACGGTGCTGCTACAATTATTATTATTATTATCATTAGAATCGCTTCGGGATCCTTTTTTTTGTGTGTGTGTGGAAGTGGCAGAGAAATGAAGACCAGCGTCGAAAAATCCCAAAACTTTCGCATCGATGCGCTCCTGGCCCCCCACCAGCACCACCACCAGCAACACCAGCAACACCACCATTCGGACAGGGAGGACGCCGAGGAGTCGCCAGGGTCGTACGGCGTGACCCCCGGCGGCCACAGCAGCCCGGTGTCCTCTTGCCACGGCTCCGAGACGCCGTCCTCCTCGCCCGGGCGGCGGACCCCCGGGACCCCTCATCACCAGCACCACCAGCACCACCACCAGCAGCACCAGCACCCGGCCGCCGGCTTGCTCTCCTCTAAATCCCCGCTCCTCAACCACCACTACTACCACTACTACTCGGGATTGTCCAGCATGGCCCAGTCGTCGATGGTCCAGTCGTCGATGGTCCAGTCGGGACTGCTGTACCCGGGCTCCGTGTACCACCTGGCGGGCGCCCTGGCAGGCCAGCACCCGGCCTTCTTGTACCCGGGCTTCATCCAGCAGCCTGGTCCAGAGCAGTGTAAGGGGTCCGGTCTTCTGAGCGGTTCCCCCCAGCTGGAGTCGTGGATCAGGGCTGGGATGCTGATGCCCGGCAGACTCGGAGACTACGCAGGTAGGCTTCCTTCTATTCATCATTAGCCATTTTACTTCTGATCATCCTTTTTATATTTTTAATAGGCCTACACGACCAATACTAGGCCTACTACACACAGCAGAAATAATCATTATATTGTCATGTAATAATTGTATAATAATAATAATAATAATAGCCTAATAATGGTATAATAATAATGGTATAATAATAATAATAGCAATAATCATAATCACAATCATCATCATAATAATGCACAGGCATAATAACATTATTATTAATACTAATAAATATTAAAAACATTGAATAAAAACGAAATTAAAATAACATTTAGTGTAGAAACGTTTTTAATAGATGACCTTTAGGCCTATACAGGTCATCCAGCCTATCTGTATTTTTTGTGGTCAAAACATGACTGATATGATGGGGTTTATTTATTCAGCAATTTTTGCAGAATTTCACTGATTTTACATTCGATGGCCTAATTGCACAGCTATTTTAGTGAATCAAATGAACCATTAATTAATAAATAGTCCCACCTGCACGTCAACCATCGGAAACCAGCAACCAGATTGCTGCTTGGCCCAAAGGAGCCGGTTAATGCGAGTCTGCTCTCTCTAAGGGCCCATTTTGGGATGAATTTATTGATATTTATTGGTTAAGGTAAGAAGTGAAAAGGGGGAATATATGATTTCATTAAGGAAATTAATAGACGCCATTTTTAATGTTTTCATTAAGGTAATGCACCTCTATGAAATGTTATGACTTCCCTATATAAACGTATCATATCCCCTGTCCTCACGTCAACCAGCCATAAAGCAGACGTCAACACACACACCACACAAACAAGAGATGGGCCTATACTGTAGGTGGACAAAAGGAGAAGTTAAACGCATTTAAAACAAGAAAAGTCCAAATAAATAGGCCCAATGATTTTTTCCGCCCCCCCAGTTGAACAATGGAGGGAACATTTAAGGTTACTGTAGAAATAATGCAAGCATTATAGGGCCTGTAGGTCATAAAATTGATACCATTTCATGTTATCTGTGCGTGCGTGTGTGTGCGTGCATGTGTGTGTGTGTGTGTGTGTGTGTGTGTGCGTGTGTGTGTGTGTGTGTGTGTGTATGTGTATTTGCAGCGTCCCCGCCACCGGGCCTGCTGGGGAAGTGTCGGAGGCCCCGCACGGCGTTCAGCAGCCGGCAGCTGCTGGAGCTGGAGAACCAGTTCAAGCTCAACAAGTACCTGTCCAGACCCAAGCGCTTTGAGGTGGCCACCTCTCTGATGCTCACAGAGACTCAGGTATAGGCCTTACACAGATCCTTTCTTTCGGATAATTTTTACACGTGAATATTAGAATATAGCCTTCTTGTGGAAAAAATAATGGCATTTTGAATGACGTGAAAAATATAACCATTTCAAAACAAACTTTGTTGAAATGGTGGGTGTGTATTAAGGTGTTTCTGTTGTGCCATGTCGCAGGTGAAGATTTGGTTCCAGAACCGTCGGATGAAGTGGAAGAGGAGCCGCAAGGCAAAGGAGCAGGCGGCCTGCGCCTCCACCCAGCAGGCCGGGCCACAGAGCTCCGGGCCGGGGAAACACATCGCCACGAAGCCGCGGGACGGCAGCCACTGCAGCAGCTCCGGCCCGGACGACGAGGAAGAGCTGGAGGGGGAGCAGGAGGAGGAAGATGACGAGGATGAAGAGGATGATCATCACGACGAGAGTGACGACGTCGAAGAGATAGGATTGATGAGGCGAGGGTCCTTCGGGCGCATCCTGATGCACACAGGGGGTGAGGAAGAGGAGGAGGAGGAATCCGGGATGAAGAATAGGATTTGTCTATAGATAGGAGGATCGGCTGTTTTTATATTTTCTTCCCATAGTGCACAAGTCCCACGAGGTTTACAACCGCATAGATCCATCAACTGATCACAACACCTTGTGTATTTATTCTCCTTATTTTACAATAAGGTAAGAGACTTTGGTGACAAGGGTGCAAACCGGTGGTGTCAACTCCATATAGGCCTACAGGCATTGGGCCAGAGAGGTAGCCAAGTAAAACATAAAACATATGTTTTTCCTCACCGAATTTCCGATTGAATAGCAGTGGGCATCATGCATTTATAATGAGAACATTTTAAAGAAGAAAAACGACATAAAAACATATTTTATATTATGCCTATTTTGGCTATCTGAGCCCACCTGTTAACTTAAAACAATGACATGTTTGAATGAAAGGGCATCTTGTATGACATAGAGTAGAAATGAGGACGGGGTCGGGCATACCTGTAGCCAAATAAATGCAGACAAGCCTATTGTGTGACAATGTGAGGATACTGTGAGAATAGTGTCAGTATTATACAGTTACATTTATTG
Organism: Coryphaenoides rupestris; assembly: GCA_002895965.2. Taxonomy (NCBI): domain Eukaryota; kingdom Metazoa; phylum Chordata; class Actinopteri; order Gadiformes; family Macrouridae; genus Coryphaenoides; species Coryphaenoides rupestris. Next base: position 16,054 of record PIJE02001846.1, on the reverse strand, counting down.
AATGGTCCGTTACAAATACTTGAAAAATATAGGGTATGTGCTTTTATGTGACCTGTGACTTTAATTTCATCATAAGAACATGTTTAAACTATTAACAGTTAAAAATGTATATCCAATACGCGTGAGCGGAATGAAAAACCAAAATCTGTTTTGTCCATGAATGAAATTTTTTTGCTTGTACATTTTCATTTCAAACCATATATCTTATTGGAAATCTTTTGTGAGTATAGGCCGATATAAGTCTGAGCCATTGTACTTTTGAATTCCTATTTTGAAAGCATTTTCCTGCACTTAATGTGTAACCTATGGCATTTCCCCATGTTTTTACACCATCGTTATATTATGTGTATGTTATTTAATTTATCAAAATCTAGATCATAATATATTTTACTTGAAATGCAACAGCAGTTCTTTGATTTTTATGTCGAATTTATGATTTCATGAAAATAAACATACAATTGAACAAAGGTTTCTGCAAATGATGTGGGAAAGTGGCAACGTTTCAATGGATTTTGGGATGGTGAGTGGCCTAACCCAGACAATTTTCTTCGATATACAGTAACTGTGTCTTGCTCACATGCTTTACCCAATTGCAGAATGAAGGCTCGGCAATTAGCTTTGCAGTCCTCAATTCAACTCCAACATTTGTTTTCAGTATTTGATTTTTTTGTGGTGGTAATGGTGGTAAGTTGTGTTAATGTGTGTGTGTGTGTGTGTGTGTGTGTGTGTGGGGCGGGGGGGTGGGTGGTGGGGCAGCTACAGAAGCTTACTCCGGGAGGTGATGGACGTCTTCCTGCAAAGGTAATAGTGATATATATATATACAATTTTGGCTTAGTTTAGGGTTAGCTTAGTTTAGCTTTTGGGTCCAAGTCCTTATAGTAAGTAAGCAAAACAGATTTACCCAGCAGAGTACATACAGTTATTCAGACAGTCAGATGTGTTGAAGATGAGACCTACACTTGCTCTGGCCTTCCACCATTGACTCCACCGTCCGTCAGGGTCCACTCGTACACTCACACACACTATTTGTATTGTGAAAGAACATTTGCTGCCCAGTCGGTTGAACCTCCTGGAGGGGCCATTTGCTTCTGCCTCGAATGAACAAGGATCACCAGCTTTCATAAAAAGAAATATAATTTGACCCTGTCATAGAACTTGATCACCTTGTGAGAACTCCTGAGATCACCCAAGAGGCTGCTAGGAAGCTCATGAACTTGCACCAGGGAGGAAGGTCAGTAAGTGGTCATAATCCGGACCCTTACCTCCGACTTGGCGGAATAAGAGGGGATTCATTACAGCTTTCCAGAAGGAATTAAATATGAAGGCCCCGAGAGGAGATTGCAGTCAGACACAGTCAGGCCTGTCTTGCCGACCTGATCAATCTATCTATCTGGGAATTTGGCAGTGGAAGGGGAAGGGAAAGGGAAGCCATACAGAAGTAACATGTTTTCTGGCCCTGTGCTCTAGCTCTCTCTGCTTCTCAAACTTCCTGTTAGGATTCCCATGTGTGGAACAGCCCTTGCTATAGGGCCACCCTATACCAGGCAATGTTTCACAATCCCCATCTCCCTCCCGGAGCATGGGGCCTTGGATTGCTGTCCTTGCTGGTTAAGGTGTGGCTGGGTCTGGGCTGCTGAAATTGTCCGCAAACACATGTAGAATGTATATAGCACGTTTTTCTCCACTGAACTGGTAGAGTGACAGGACATCAATCTGCTAACCCTTGGGGTTGTGTCTGGCATTTTCAGGGCTGTTTGCGAGGCACAGGCTTCAACCTTGCGGACAATTGCATCATCCCGAAATGTGGGGCTATGTGTTCTTTGACCACATTTGCGCATTCAAGCGCACCCAGAGCACTGGCTTTGGAGCTCTGCGGGCTCTTGGCTACTGCTTCGCAGGACTCGAACAGAGCATGTTTGCAGAGAAGACAGAAGACAACCGCAGAGCTAAGAGAGTCCGACTGGACTTACACTAACATACGTCGTTGTCCCCATTCCCACTGATCCCCACTGGTTCCCACCCCGATGGACACTATACTACATGTTGTAATAACGTTTAACCCCACTGACTCCCACCCCCCATGGACACTATTGTGTTAAATTCATTTTTATAGATTTAGATACTTCCGGGTCAATCAGTCAATTAGAAACCTTTGTCACTGCCAGATTTGTGGGCACTCATCAGTCATCCTCAACTGGAATCCATTGATGTTTTCTATATAGTTTTCTTTCCTGAATAAAAGCGTTTGTCTGTGACACACAGTAGCACGGCCAGCTGGATGCAAATCTGGCAGTTGTCAATGTAGTTTGTCCAAGGGGTGTTGTCGTACGTAGCTGTCCAAGATGGCCGCGCCACCATTCGCCCGCAACCTTTGGGCCACATCGGTTACACCACAGTGCATATATAGCTAACAGGAAGGTCACTGGTTCGATCCCCGGGCTCCTCCGCCTCCTAGCTAGTGTCGAGGTGTCCCTGAGCAAGACGCCACCTAACCCTAACTGCTCCTGACGTGTTGGTTGTTACCTTGCATGGTCGGCACCGCCGTCGGTGTATGAATGGGTGAATGTGAGGCAATACTGTAAAGCGCTTTGGATAAAAGGATGATATAAATGCAATCCATGTGCCATTTATGATTGACTGTATTAAAGGATAATGATTGACTGTATTAAAGGATAATGATTGACTGTATTAAAGGATAATGATTGACTGTATTAAAGGATAATGATTGACTGTATTAAAGGATAATGATTGACTGTATTAAAGGATAATGATTGACTGTATTGCCAGACCTTAATGTCAATGATCTGCATTGTAAACATGACACAAGTTGTCTCCATATCCATGTCATTGAATCATGTCAGTGAATGTCCTACTTTGAATGGACTCTCTGTATGTGTTATGTGTCAATAAAGTTGCCTTGCCTTGAATGCAAGTCATGCAACTCTTAATATTAGAACCTTTTATTGGCACGCAAAAAAAACCCAAGTATAATACACTTTTGTGCAAAACTGATTGTAGTGCTTTAGTGCTCGTCAGTATCCTGCTGATTATCGATCAGATAATCCTCGTAACGCCGTCATTCCCCATCAGACGTGGACCTCCTGAGCCACCGTCGTTGCCATGGCGACGAGGACGCGTCTCTCTCTGCTGCCCACCGGAGACGTCGCGTCGCTGTAGGTGTGTTCATATATTCGATGCTTTTGCGTTATTTTAACATTCAAGTAATGAAAGGAAGACGAAATCAAGTTTAGTTTGAAAGTTTGGAGGCGTTTTCACCCTATTGAACCTTATTTTGCACCCTATTTTGTTTAAATTAAAATAGTTAAATAATAGGCCACACACATGCGATGGAGTGCAGAGATTTCGCCCCAGAGCTTAACTCCATTTTAATTTAGAAGTCGTTTGTCATCTATTCAGCATTCATCTTTTTGTTGTTACCCTGTTAAACCTTTTATTTATTTAGTCATGTGTCCAAAGTGACTTGGAGTGAATGGGTCTTTAGATAGATGGCGTCCAAGAGCAGGTCAGGGGTCACACTACGATAATATACTGCAATATACTGCAATATACTGCAATATACTGCAATACATTGTACTTCTCTGACCTTTGCTGCCTTCAGCAGTGGTGGAAAATAACTAAGTACATTATTTACTCAAGTGCTGTACTTACTGTACTTAAGTACAAGATATTTGTTTTACTTTATTATTATATCAATACGCCTTCATTGTCCCTATGGGGATGTAAAGTACCCAGCAACATGTAAAGTAACAGAAATACATGTACGCAATGAACACATTAATGCATACATAAAAATAATCCAAGAATATACAGTAAAATAAATTATGAAATGGGCCATTCTGCAAAATGAGTACTTTTATATTTTGTAGTTACATTTGTGATATTTGTACTTCATATTTTGATGCTAATACTGTTTTACTGAAGTAACATTTTAAATGCAGGAACATTACTTATACCAGAGTATTTCTACAGTGTGGTATTACTACTTTCACTTCTAGTAAAAGACATTTTTTCCACCACCGTCATGTTGACTCAGATTCAAAATCCCCTCTGCCCAGAGCCATCCTCAAGGTGGACCGCCAAAAGAAACATGGATGATGCCAGAGTAAGTCCCGCCCCCCCCCCAACAGATTTAGTCACCAGAGTCAAAATGGTAAGCGGTAATTGGACTGCATTTATATTGTGCATTTCAGACCTGTGGCTGCTCAAAGCACCTTACAATATCTCCTCACATTCACCCATTCATACACACATTCATACACAGACAGCGATGTCAACCATGCAAGGTAACAGCCAGCTTATCTGGAGCAGTTGGGGTTAGGTGGCTTGCTCAGGGACGCCTCAACACTTATCTAGGGGGGAGCCAGGGTTCAAACCAACAACCTTCCAGTCGCCAGACAACCCGCCAAAAGTGGAAATACCAGACAGTGGTATATGATATCATATTCATACAACAACAACAACAACAAATCTAAACTGCTGAATCTACTCCTCTTCCCTAGTCTCCTTTCCCTCTTCCTCCCCTCCATCATGGGTAGCAGGCTTTGTGGGAATTCAGGAGCGCCCTCTAATGGACATTGTGATGCAATGCAATATTGATCTTCCCAATGCTTTTTACCTGGTGTGTCCTTCCTTAAGCTGTTTGCTTCGTGTGCTCAATAGTGTCCCAGCCTGCAGCCACCAGCGGTGTGTCAGCGACCCAGCAGTGGCAGGTGCTCCTTCCTGGGTGTGGAGACCTGCCCAGAGCTGCTGTGGGAACACTGGGAGGCGGGAAAGGACTTCACCAAGAACTTAGTCTTAAAGAACGTCCACAGCAAGCTGCAGAAACTACGCCTCAGGTTGTGAAACACATACACACACACGCACGCACACATCCACACATGACCAGATTTGTTCTATTATTTGCATGAATGAAATGTAAGCTATTAATTCACAGCAAATATGTTTACCATGTGGTTATTATTTACTTGTTGAATTACCAGAAATCATGCTGTGCTTATATCATGATATGTATTGTTATTGAGATATTAAAGTACCGACATCGGGAGAGAGGATTATGCTCAGCCCTAACACACACACACACACACACACACACACACACACACACACACACACACACACACACACACACACACACACACACACACACACACACACACACTGATTGATTTTGCGTGTGTCCTCTCCAGGCCTCCATTGTCCAAGTATTTCAGGACGGCACTGACCCAGAGCATCCTGCTGAGTCCAGGCACCTCCTACTCTCTACCGCTCACCTTCATCCCACATGAGAGGGTAACGTGTGCATGGACAAAACTCTGAAACGTACCTTTAGAACATACTGGGTTGCCTAGATACGAGGTAAACAACAACATCATCATCGCAGTGCATCATCATCGTCGTTTCTGAGTTAGTTGAGCAGTGCCCGCGTCTATGGACTGTTGCATATTGCATATAAGCTATACTTTCCTTTCGCCTCTCAACTTCAGAGTAACATGAAGGTTACGCATTGCCTCTGTAATGTTCATGTATGATTAAATAAAAGGTACCCCAGTACCCACGTGGCTGTGAGTTTCTGATTGTTGTCCTCTTCCACGACCTCAACCG
>PIJE02001845.1:47311-87785 GCA_002895965.2 Coryphaenoides rupestris | reverse complement strand
TTGCATAAGCCAACCCAAGCCTTTCAAAGCCACATCCATATTCAATCACACGGCATGTATGTCAATAGACATACATTACATTCTGAATGGGATTTAGCCTGGTCTCAAATGGATTACCTTGCTTGGGGTCTTCTGTTTTATCCGTTTCTTTAATGGAGGAGGTGGAGTCCACGATGTTATCTTGCCTTGATGAGAGATGGGGCATACAGTGAATGGATTGCATTTATATAGCACTTTTATCCAAAGCGCTTTACAGTATTGCCTCACATTCACCCATTCATACACCGACGGCGGTGCCAACCATGCAAGGTAACAACCAACACGTCAGGGGCAGTTAGGGTTAGGTGGTGTCTTGCTCAGGGACACCTCGACACTTCGCTAGGAGGCGGAGCCCGGGGATCGAACCAGCAACCTTCCTGTTGCCAGACAACCGCTCTTACCTCCTGAGCTACTGCCGCCCCAATGAAGCGTGCACTGACACACAGTTTTACGCAATGCTAAGCCCGAGACCCTAGATTTGAATTGATTGCAGTACAATACAACAATGTGAATGGGGCAAGAGGCATGCATTCAAATACCACTGCGTGCATCGGAACATTTTTCATAGGTTGCAATGCATTGAAAGACCCCACCCCCCCCCTCCCCTCCCCTCCCCTATAATTTCACAAAACTGTGGATTGAAGTGTGAACAACGTAAAAAGAGAGGACTGACTGGCTGGTCGACGTCGCTTCCGCACCCATGTCAGCATTATCGTCATCATCATCATCTCCAGTGGTCAGCTCTTCCCCTACACACGACAAAGGTAACGTCGGTGTGAAATTGAAGTGACGTCTCTGCAGCAATTAGTTCCAAAAGTGTGTACACACACACACACACACTAGCTCTGAGTGACTCACCTCCAAGAATCTGGAGGAGGTTCTTCTGTGAAAGCTGCTCCAGCTGTTCCCAGCAAAGCTTCTTAATCTCCTCTAAGGGACAACTCTGAAAGAGGAAGTAAAATACAATAAAACATGAATATACAAAAAACGCAGACCATCGTTGCAGTTTGACAGCACATTGTCACAGAGTTAGTCTTTTTTTTTTTTTAAAGGCTGCAAGTTTGATGCTTCATTGTAATTGATGTTTCATTGTTACATGTCACTTCGTTCCATTTTCTCGCCAAATCCGACCCGACTCAAATATAAGAGAAATCAGCCCAAAAGCTGTTCTACTCAACAGAGAGTCGGGGAAGCTCTCATGTTTTAACTTCAACCACAACCTGCTACAACCTGATAGAACTAACATTAGTTTCTGATTGTTATTGTCTCAACCCACGGAGCTCAGAATGCACTGATTCTTACATATAGTACCTTTATAGTACCTTTTGTTTCCTGCTCTTAGAATCTTATAAATCACATGGCCCATAATAATCTGACCTGTAAAGTGCTTTGAGACTGTATTGTGATTAAGGGCTACACAAATACAATTGAATTGAAAAATGTAATTGAATTCATTGTAACAGCAAAATAATTCAGTGTTTTTAACGACAATTCTCTGCATGGTTGGCACCGCCGTCGGTGTATGAATGGGTGAATGTGAGGCAATACTGTAAAGCGCTTTGGATAAAAGTGCTATATAAATGCAATCCATTCACTGTATGCCCCATCTCTCATCAAGGCAAGATAACATCGTGGACTCCACCTCCTCCATTAAAGAAACGGATAAAACAGAAGACCCCAAGCAAGGTAATCCATTTGAGACCAGGCTAAATCCCATTCAGAATGTAATGTATGTCTATTGACATACATGCCGTGTGATTGAATGTGGATGTGGCTTTGAAAGGCTTGGGTTGGCTTATGCAAGAGCGGCAAAGCAAGCAAGCTGGCAGGCAGGTGTGTTAGCCCCCTTGCAGTCTTTTGTATGGCATTGCTTGGCGCAAGTTAACATAATGATCCAAATGTTCCATTGGTTTGGATGTACACTGATGTACACTACACATTGTTGAATGCCGGCGTATGTTAGACAGATGCCATTCGTGCCAAAGAATATCTTGTAAATGAGAGGTTGACACGTTTTTGTGTCAAAAAAGTATTTTCAAAAAGTAGTCTGGACGGCCGCGGGCCAGCTGCTTTCCAAAAGAACAATGTAAGAATGTTTACGAGCAGGGAGCCGACAGACCCATCTGTTCTTGGTGTTATAATAATAATAGTAATAATTGGACATTTTCCTTTCTAGAGGACGATGGCTCCGGTGAGGAGGAGGAGGAGAGCGACGTGCTGAGCATCAACGCCGACACAGGGGATATCATCACACCCGAGAAGCCGGTGGCGGAGGAGGAAGAGGAGCAGCCGAGCGCCCCATTGGCCGAGACCGCGCCGGATGCTCGGGGGGAGGAGAGCGCCGCGGTCACCGCCACCGTCGCCATGGTTACCAACCCGCCGTCCCCGGCCAAGAAGGAGCTGGAGACGGACATCGACAAAAGCGTCAGCGAGATCCTGGCGAACTCGCCCCCCCCGGGCGCGGCACAGCAGAGCCCGGATTTGAACCCGGGGCCGCCGCCGATGCCGCTGCCGCCGTCGTCGTGCCCCACGGCCCCTCTGGGTCTGCCCGTCGAGGGCGTGACGGGGCCAGACTCGGGCCCTCAGGTGTGCCAGCCCTCTCTTCAGCAGCTGGAACTCCTGGAGCTGGAGATGAGGGCTCGGGCCATCAAGGCTCTGATGAAGGCCGCCGATGGGAAAAAGCCTTCGTAATGCTCTGTCCGCCTGTCTATGATTGTGTGTATGGAATTACACTTGTTTATGATGGGGCAGGACCTCCACAAAGTTTGTTCCATTACCAAACGTTTATTGTTAAAAGTTGTAATTGTTTTCCTTATGTCAGGGGAACTTTGAGACTTTTTTGTTGTTGTTGTAAAACGATAAAATGTATCATGGTCAGCTATTGCTTTGATGGCCACATTACGAATGTCTTGGCCGACTCCATATTGGAACATTAAAATGTGAGAAATACACATCCATTAATCAATGACGTGATGTTTTTTTGTATTGATTGTTGCTCTAATTCACCCTTAATCCCCTTTGGCAAGTCAACGTGTAGTGCAAGTAGCTCCCCGGCCACTAGATGGAGACATTACTCTACCGTGCTAAGTGAATCAGTGCTTTGCCATGACCACAGATAATTTTTTTTTTTATAGTTTTTATATTTTTTTATAGTCTTACACGCTCACCACTTCTGTTATCACTGGATCGTCGACTTTGCAATGTCCCCTTGCATCCTCTAGACACGGGCAATCGATAATATGACAAGCGATAGCGAATCAACACACACACACACACACACACACACACACACAATGAAAACACCATATCGTTAATTGGACTGCCTGCAGTTCTCACCGATAGATCAAGTAAAACTAGCTGCCAATTTCATCCGCTGGAGTAGCTTTTAAATTCATTTGTGCCTCCTCTGTACACCCACTTACACATGGGTTGACGTGAGACGACCGCCCCCTAGAGGTGAAACACGCGTTACTGCACAGCCATGCATCACCTCTCATGTGGCTGTGAGGGTTACCTGGTCACCTGCTGATTAAGCTTGAAGCTTTTTTCCCACACCTGTCCTCCTGCTGCTCCTGTGCCCCCCACAAAATTCTTTCAGTTTATTTTTTTCAGGAGGAGACATATTATATCACCAGGTGTATGCATGATTAGCCCTTCCCAGCGATTTCAAAAACCTGTGTCGTCTTCGGTTTTTCACATCACAAGTGGGAGTGTCCACCTAGATAGTATGGTGTATAGATCGGCCGATCAGTTGGTACAGTCCACTGGGTAGGCCTGTAGGCTGATCTATCCAGCATACTTCTGGGTCAGGGGTGTCAAACATGCGGCCCGGGGGCCAGACGCGGCCCGCAGGCTGATCCAATCCGGCCCACACAAACAAACAAATTCGGGAAACTGGGAATATTATAAAGTTATTGCCTAAATATGTCAGATCCTAGCCTTGTGTAAATACCTAATTTCATTAGTTTTATAAAGGTAGAAGCTGTTTAGTGCACAGAGAAGACATCTTTAATCATATCAAAAGCTGCTGGGGGCAGCAACAGTTCTGTGGCGTCTATCTAGTTGACAGCTGCTAATCCTGGCTTGACAGAAGAGGGTAACTGATGGATTTGAAAGGAAAAAAGCATGAATTTCTAATTTTTCATTGATAAAATTACAAACACATGTAAGGTGGTCAGTGATTCAAAGGTGTGCAGAGTTTCTTTTTATAATGTGTGTGTGTGGAGCAGTGAGTGCATTACCAGCCGGAAACTATAAGGGGGCGCAACCGAGCACTCCACACACACACACACACACACACACACACACACACACACACACACACACACACACACACACACACACACACACACACACACACACACACACACACACACACACACACACACACACACACACACACACACATTGACTGGTAAACATGTGTTTTGGGCCAATGCTAAAATCCACACAGACACATTCAGAATCACTCCTGCATTCATTTAAAAGGGTTTTCCTCATGGGGACCTGATATTTTGTCCCCCCACTCCGCAAGAGGTCCCCATAACGTGACTGTGGAAAGATTGTTGTCCCCACAATGTGATGATTACCAGAACACACACACACACACACACACACACACACACACACACACACACACACACACACTCTGCCTCGTAGCTACTTTCGCATAATTGCTGCTTTCACATAACATAAAGCATGTATTTTTTTTTACCCACGAAGAAAGAAAGAAAATAAATTCAGTGTCACGTGAGACATGCCTGCCGACACACACCCCCCCACCCCCTTTGCTTAGCGCCCTCACACGTGCACACACACACACACACACACACACACACACACGCCATGATTGAGAATCCAAAAGTTAATTCAACATTTATTTTTTTCTGATAAGAGGAGGAGGGGCCACCTGAACTTGATGAAAATGAAACGTGCGTCATGAATCATTGCTCGGGGAAATCAATTCATTTAGTCTCACAGAGGTGCTAAGTTATTTATTGCCTGTCAGCGTGTTCTGTTAGTTCAATTTAATTTCTCGCGGAGGAGAAAAAGGTACCTACAGACGCCGCCGCCGCTGCCGCCGCCGCCGCCGCTGCTGCCACGGCGACGGCAAGACAAATCACAACGCTTATCAAAACAAAGTGTGCTCTTTTTAAAAAAAAGAAAAGAATGTCTTTCCACATCAATTTCTTTTTTTTCTGACAACGCCGGTGAAAAAAAACACACCCCGTGGGAACAATTACTCCGGGAAGTACGAGAACTATCACTTACGCTTTGCTCTCACTTCTCACAGTACGCTAGTAGCACGCTATCGCCGCCGTTGGCATCGCTAGGCCCGCTAGTTGGACTGTAGGCTAACCCGGGGAACGTGTGTTTTCAACAAACCACAGAGCATGAAGAGTAGGCTATCGATTGTAGTCGCCGATAGTATGTCGCATTACAGAAAGCAGATTCGACATTTGCCTCAAAATATGCTGCTCACCGGAAAATACATTGCTTAAAGGGGACATAGTCCAGACATAGCCACCAGGTGTGTGAGCGCGATGAGCCACCGCAAGTCGTTTCACAATTCAGTTTCACGAGATCAGTTTTCCTGTCGGTACAGTCCACTGGGTAGGCTGGTAGACTGATCTAGTAATCACGCATCTCGGTGGACATTCCCACTTGTGATGTCACTAGACGGTAGTCACATGGCAATTGTGAAACGGCTTGCAATGGCTAATCACGCTCACACCTGGTGGTATAATATGTCTCCTTTAATAATCATGGAAATAAGCACGTCTTCTGAAACGTCAACCAGAGCTTGTTGTCGTCTATTATACCACCAAAATTGTCACCAAAATTGTGATTTAGTGACATCACAGGTCGGAGTGTCCACCGTTAGTCTGGACTCGACAGTGGCTAAATAAATAACACGAATATACTAATATACTTGGCATTATGTCTGCATAATGGGGGGGGGGGGGGACACACTCAATCTCCATATTGTTATAGAAGTTATAGCTTAGCATTCAGGTCTTCGAATTCAAGCATTATCGTCAGCCATCAGTCACCATCACTCACACTCACCGGACGTGCATTATTCATAAATCAAGAGCTCCCTCTGGATTGCCGTCGACGCCATTTATCCTCTCATCCGCAGTGATCAGTCACACCCTAATGCGTCAGGAAGCGCCACGCGGGGTTAAACACGTCGCCATCGCATGCGCCGCTTCTGATTGGCTGATCCTCTGTCATCTGGACCTCCGCTTATGGAAGCTGAACAGGCCCTTTTGGAGTTAAGGTCTGGCAGTGCACCGGTATAGACACAACTCGTCCAGTAGATATGCATTGATACCATGCTGCTGCTGGTGGTGCTTGTGACAGACATCAATAAAACCCAAAACGTTAAAGGACTCCTATTATACCACCAGGTGTTAGCGTGATTGTCCACCTAGACCAGGGGTAATAATAATAATAATAATACATATGACTTATATAGCGCTTTTAAAGGGTACTCAAAGACGCTTTACAATGAACAATAAACATATAACATAAACGTACACAGATACGGAATACAGAATACAGAATACAGAAACAAAAACAAATATAGAGGTTGCAGAGTGAAAGAGAATGGTGGAGGTGGAGGTCAGATACTGTAGGGTGTCAAACTCATTTGAGGTTGAGGCCGGAACAGACCAAGTGCGACTCGGAGGGGGGCCGGACTAACACAAAAACACTTTTGATATGATTAAAGATGTCTTCTCTGTGCACTAAACAGCTTCTACCTTTATAAAACTAATGAAATTAGGTATTTACACGAGGCTAGGATCTGACATATTTAGGCAATAACCTTTTAATATTTTCCTAGATCCCCGATGTTCAACGGAATTTGTTTGTTTGTGTGGGCCGGATTGGATCAGCCCGCGGGCCGCGTCTGGCCCCCGGGCCGCATGTTTGACACCCCTGACCCAGAAGTATGCTGGATAGATCAGCCCACAGGCCTACCCAGTGGACTGTACCAACTGATCGGCCGATCTATCCACCATACTATCTAGGTGGACACTCCCACTTGTGATGTGAAAAACCGAAGACGACACCGGTTTTTGAAATCGCTGGGAAGGGCTAATTTATGCTCACACCTGGTGATATAATATGTCTCCTTTAAAATGAGAACAGCAGCGGGAGGACAGGTGTGGAAAAAAACTTCAAGCTTAATCAGCAGGTGACCAGGTAACCCTCACAGCCACATGAGAGGTGACGCATGGCTGCAGTAACACGTGTTTCACCTGTAGGGGGCGGTCGTCTCACATCAACCCATGTGTAAGTGGGTGTACAGAGGAGGCACAAATGAATTTAAAAGCTACTCCAGCGGATGAAATTGGCAGCTAGTTTTACTTGATCTATCGGTGAGAACTGCAGGCAGTCCAATTAACGATATGGTGTTTTCATTGTGTGTGTGTGTGTGTGTGTTGATTCGCTATCGCTTGTCATATTATCGATTGCCCGTGTCTAGAGGATGCAAGGGGACATTGCAAAGTCGACGATCCAGTGATAACGGAAGTGGTGAGCGTGTTAAAGCCTCGGTAGGACTATAAAAACATATAAAAACTATTAAAAAAAAATATAATCTGTGGTCATGGCAAAGCACTGATTCACTTAGCACGGTGGAGTAATGTCTCCATCTAGTGGCCGGGGGAGCTACTTGCACTACACGTTGACTTGCCAAAGGGGATGAAGGGTGAATTAGAGCAACAACCAATACAAAAAAACATCACGTCATTGATTAATGGATGTGTATTTCTCACATTTTAATGTTCCAATATGGAGTCGGCCAAGACATTCGTAATGTGGCCATCAAAGCAATAGCTGACCATGATACATTTTATCGTTTTACAACAACAACAAAAAAGTCTCAAAGTTCCCCTGACATAAGGAAAACAATTACAACTTTTAACAATAAACGTAATGGAACAAACTTTGTGGAGGTCCTGCCCCATCATAAACAAGTGTAATTCCATACACACAATCATAGACAGGCAGACAGAGCATTACGAAGGCTTTTTCCCATCGGCGGCCTTCATCAGAGCCTTGATGGCCCGAGCCCTCATCTCCAGCTCCAGGAGTTCCAGCTGCTGAAGAGAGGGCTGGCACACCTGAGGGCCCGAGTCTGGCCCCGTCACGCCCTCGACGGGCAGACCCAGAGGGGCCGTGGGGCACGACGAAAGCGGCAGCGGCATCGGCGGCGGCCCCGGGTTCAAATCCGGGCTCTCCTGTGCCGCGCCCGGGGGGGGCGAGTTCGCCAGGATCTCGCTGACGCTTTTGTCGATGTCCGTCTCCAGCTCCTTCTTGGCCGGGGACGGCGGGTTGGTAACCATGGCGACGGTGGCGGTGACCGCGGCGCTCTCCTCCCCCCGAGCATCCGGCGCGGTCTCGGCCAATGGGGCGCTCGGCTGCTCCTCTTCCTCCTCCGTCACCGGCTTGTCGGGTGTGATGATATCCCCGGTGTCGGCGTTGATGCTCAGCACGTCGCTCTCCTCCTCCTCCTCACCGGAGCCATCGTCCTCTAGAAAGGAAAATGTCCAATTATTACTATTATTATTATAACACCAAGAACAGATGGGTCTGTCGGCTCCCTGCTCGTAAACATTCTTACATTGTTCTTTTGGAAAGCAGCTGGCCCGCGGCCGTCCAGACTACGTGTGTGTTTATGTTGTGTGTGTCTCTCTGTGTGTGTGTGTGTGTGTGTGTGTGTGTGTGCGTATGTGTGTCTGCGTGTTTGTGTGTGTGTGTGTTTGTGTGTCGTGGTGTGTGTGTGTGTGTGTGCGTGTGTGTGTGTGTGCTGTGGTGTGTGTGTGTGTGTGTGGTGTGGTGTTGTGTGTTGTGTGTGTGTGGTGTGTGTGTGTGTTGTGTGTTGTGGTGTGTGTGGTGTGTGTGTGTGTGTGTGTGTGTCCAAAACAACTGCTGTAGCCCTGCAGTCTATTACCGGATGAAAAGGGAGATCCAATCACCAGTAATATTGACTGCTGAATGAACATCTAAAATAACGATTACACCAACACACATCGGACACAAGAGCAAAAGTTCACAGAGGATATGTAACAACAGTAGAGTAGCTGTTCCTACACACACACACGACCACACACACACACACACACACAACACACACACACACACACACAACAATGGCACCTGATTTGGCGCACAGGAAATGAGTGATGGTTAACATTTGCAATCGGGGGGCAATAACACAGTACTTACAATACTTACGACATGGCTAACATACGCCGGCATTCAACAATGTGTAGTGTACATCAGTGTACATCCAAACCAATGGAACATTTGGATCATTATGTTAACTTGCGCCAAGCAATGCCATACAAAAGACTGCAAGGGGGCTAACACACCTGCCTGCCAGCTTGCTTGCTTTGCCGCTCTTGCATAAGCCAACCCAAGCCTTTCAAAGCCACATCCACATTCAATCACACGGCATGTATGTCAATAGACATACATTACATTCTGAATGGGATTTAGCACGCTGGCGGCAATGTGGCGGTATGTCTAAGTTGTAGACCTAGTGTACCTAAGCATTTCCTGAATGGGATTTAGCCTGCGGGAGCAGGGACATTAGATGAGATGGGTATGACTAGGGTCATCAACAGGTGGAATGTACCCCTTGCTTAGGGGGTCTTTTCTGGGCCCTGTTTTATCCGTTTCTTTTAATGGAGGATGGGGATGTGAGAAGTCCTCGCCAACACTTTCCCTGCAGGACGCTTGGCTTGGCCGCTGTGTCTGCTGGGCGGACAGGGACATAGATGGAGATGGATGACTGGAGGCAGCCGCATGCTCTCACTGTCTCACTGTCACTGTATAATGCTAGCCCTCTCTCCCTCTCTCTCTTTCACTGACACACACACACACACACACAGTCTCTCTCTCTTGCTCACTCTGTCACACACACTCTTACTCTCTCTGTCACATGCCCACTGTCTCACACACACACACCTCTCTCTTGCACTGACAAGAGCAGTCTCTCTCTCTTGCTCTCTGTCACACTCTCTCTCTCTCTCTCTCTCTCTCTCTCTCTCTCTCTCTCTCTCTCTCTCTCACACACACACACACACACACTCGCTCTGTCACACACACACACACACACACGCACACACACACACACACACACTCTCACACCTCTCTCTCTCTCTCTGTCTCATCACCTCCCCTCTCTCTCACATCTCTCTCCTCTCTCTCTCTCTCTCGTCACACTCTCTTCTACCTTCACATCACACACACTACTTCCCCTGTACTGCCCCAGATTCCACGCCGCTCTTACCTCCTGGTCTGACAACAGCTACAACCATTGCGACCCCAACATGAAAGCCGTGCAACTCGACACACACCCAGCTTTACAGCAATGACATACAGCCCAACCACACAGACCTTACTCACAGATCCTTGAATTGATTCGTCTCCTTGCCTAATCCCACTACATGTGAAATGGGCAGAAGCGTCACTTGCAACATACGCACCTGTGTGCATCGAACATTTATCATAAGGTCTGCACTTGCATTAAGCCAAAAGCACCCCCCACACACCCACTCCCGCCCCAAGGCAATGTTAAATAATTCCACAGGAAGATACACTGATAAACGAGGAATTGAAGTATCCAGTTATAGAAAAGACAACGTTAAAAAAAGAGAGGACTGACTGGTAACTGCGGTCTCGACGTCGCTTCTCAAGTAACACATGATCAGTCTGCATGTATCGCCTCATATTATACATGTCCAGTGGTACGGCTCGTCCATTCTATCAGCTCACTGTGTACCAATAACTTTCTATATCCAACCTGTTAACCAAAGTTAACGTGCTCAAAAGAAACTTAACTAGGTAAGAGTTTTGATTCATGTCATGATAGTCACAAACATATAGCGTCTCTGCAGCAATTGTTCCAAGTGTACAACACACACACACACACACACACACACACACACACACACACACACACACACACACACACACACACACACACACACACACACACACACACACACACACACACACACACAACAACACACACAGACACACACATGCACACACACGTACACAAGAATCTGGAGGAGGTTCTTCTGTGAAAGCTGCTCCAGCTGTTCCCAGCAAAGCTTCTTAATCTCCTCTAAGGGACAACTCTGAAAGAGGGAAGAGGAAGTAAAATACAATAAAACATGAATATACAAAAAACGCAGACCATCGTTGCAGTTTGACAGCACATTGTCACAGAGTTAGTCTTTTTTTTTTTTTTTAAAGGCTGCAAGTTTGATGCTTCATTGTAATTGATGTTTCATTGTTACATGTCACTTCGTTCCATTTTCCCGCAAAATCCAACTCGACTCAAATATAAGAGAAATCACCCAGAAGCTGTTCTACCAACAGAGAGAGTCGGGGAAGCTCTCATGTTTTATCTTCAACCACAACCTGCTACAACCTGCTAGAACTAACATTAGTTTCTGATTGTTATTGTCTCAACCCACGGAGCTCAGAATGCACTGATTCTTACTTATAGTACCTTTATAGTACCTTTCGTTTCCTGCTCTTAGAATCTTATAAATTACATGGCCCATAATAATCTGGCCTGTAAAGTGCTTTGAGACTGTATTGTGATTAAGGGCTACACAAATACAATTGAATTGAAAAATGTAATTGAATTCATTGTAACAGCAAAATAATTCAGTGTTTTTAACGACAATTCTCTTCATGAAGCTGTGATGATGCTTTAAAGTTGAGGGACACAACTAGACACCACATCACCTTGAGTTCGTCAGGTAACATCTTCTGCAGTTTCTTCTCGCCCAGCACCTGCAGACACTGGTCCAGCATCTCCCGCCGGTCCGCCACATAGTCACTGATGGGCTGGAAGGGAAGGGACAGATCCAGGCCGCCTTCCTCCATGTCGCTGCCGATCCGGTCCAGCTCGGCGTCGGCCAGCTCCTGCTTGGACCCACACAGTTAGATTCAGCTGTTTTTGGTGGGAGTCAGTGACCCCCGCCTGTGTTTGTCCCACAATAGTCTCACAAATCAGACTTCTGATTCGTAAGTCTGATGGCAGACGAGCTCAAATCTGTGTGAATGGGGCGTTTCACTTTCTTGACTTCAAATGTGATACGATCAATCACATTCAAAGTCCATGTTTGGGATCATGTTGTAGGATCATGTTTCGGGTCATGTTTGGGATCATGTTGTGGGATCATGTTTGGGATCATGTTTGGGATCATGTTTGGGATCATGTTTGGGATCATGTGATCATGTTTAGGATCATGTTGTAGGATCATGTTGTAGGATCATGTTGTAGGATCATGTTGTAGGATCATGTTTGGGATCATGTTTATGATCATGTTTATGATCATGTTTATGATCATGTTTGGGATCATGTTGTAGGATCATGTTGTAGGATCGTGTTTATGATCATGTTGTAGGATCATGTTGTAGGATCATGTTGTAGGATCATGTTTGGGATCATGTTTATGATCATGTTTATGATCATGTTTAGGATCATGTTGTAGGATCATGTTGTAGGATCATGTTTGGGATCATGTTTGGGATCATGTTTGGGATCATGTTTGGGATCATGTTGTAGGATCATGTTTGGGAACATGTTTAGGATCATGTTGTAGGATCATGTTTAGGATCATGTTTGGGATCATGTTGTAGGATCATGTTGTAGGATCATGTTGTAGGATCATGTTTGGGATCATGTTTGGGATCATGTTGTAGGATCATGTTGTAGGATCATGTTTGGGATCATGTTTGGGATCATGTTGTAGGATCATGTTGTAGGATCATGTTTGGGATCATGTTGTAGGATCATGTTGTAGGATCATGTTTGGGATCATGTTGTAGGATCATGTTTGGGATCATGTTTATGATCATGTTTATGATCATGTTGTAGGATCATGTTTGGGATCATGTTATGATCATGTTTAGGATCATGTTGTAGGATCATGTTTAGGATCATGTTTGGGATCATGTTTAGGATCATGTTGTAGGATCATGTTGTAGGATCATGTTTGGGATCATGTTTGGGATCATGTTTATGATCATGTTTAGGATCATGTTTTAGGATCATGTTTAGGATCATGTTGTAGGATCATGTTTATGATCATGTTTGGGATCATGTTGTAGGATCATGTTGTAGGATCGTGTTTATGATCATGTTGTAGGATCATGTTGTAGGATCATGTTTGGGATCATGTTTATGATCATGTTTAGCATCATGTTTATGATCATGTTTGGGATCGTGTTTATGATCATGTTGTAGGATCATGTTGTAGGATCGTGTTGTAGGATCTCATGTGATCGCCTCACCTCCACGCTGGACTCCGGACGCTCTCCTCGTCTCCTCTTCACACTCTGCGGCTCCTCTGCGTCTTTCTTCTTCTTCTCCTTCTCCTTGCTGCTTGATTTACTTTTGAGCATTTTGTGACAACAGACAGATTACGATTGGTTAACTCTTGTCGCCGCTGCAGACTCCCGCCATAAGAAACACTGTTACTGTTGTTGTTGTTGTTGTTGGTTTCCGGGTTGGCTCTTCTTCGATTCGTTTTACTCGTGACAAAATGAACAGTCGCGGCCTCTGTCGCCCCCTATCGACGCGGCGGCGTCATTTCAGTTGAATTCTGTAAAGTTGCCCACAGCAAAATTAAACAAGTAACACAAGTAAACAATAAGCCATTTTTCAGGAAAATGCATGCTTTTTAATACACCTTTACATGTCATTACAATTATTTTGGGGCACATTTATAAAATAGCTGCATGGATGTGTTGTTATTTGTAGTATTCCTCTGCGGGAAGGACAGTTGAAATATTAAGACAAATACATGATGTGTGAGAGGTATCAGTGTGTAAAGGACAGTTGAAATATTATAGAACACACAGCAATATCATGTGCAATATTACCTTTCAACATCATGTGCATTTCTCTCAATATCACGTGCAATCTTAATATTACTACCCAACGTCATGTGCGATACTCTCAATATCATGTGCTATATTATTAATATCATGTTACCGCTAAATATTACCTTGCAATATTACCTCTCATCTCCTGCAATATTCTTAATGTCATGTGCAATACTTCTTCTCAATATTATCCTTGCAATATTACCATTCATCGTTATGTCCAATATTCTTTATATTCTTTATATCATGTGCAATACTTGAGATAAGATAAGATAGAACTTTATTCATCACGAAGGAAATTCTTGTGCCAGGTTGCATAGCAATACAGTACAACAATAGGGAAATCAACAGAATAATAAAAATTAACTACGTCCTCTTACCATTATTATTACCCTTTTATTACACTTCAATTATTGCCAAATTGTTTTTGTGGACTGAATATCTTACCTTACCTATATTCTTATACTTCACCTATATTTTTATACTTCTACTAGGACTTAGACTTACTGTAAATCTGTTATTGGTGTGAATGCTGAGAAGCATTCACAACATATGTTATTCTACTTTCTTTATTTTTATTATTCCGCCGCGTTTTTTGCCGGCCTTCTTCTCCCACAGTTTTCAACGTAGAAACTCCGTTCAAAGTTTAAAAGATTCAGCTTAATTAGGACATAGGTGCTATATCTTTTCTCATTCATACCCTTCATACTTTCTGAAATATTCAACGTTTTTCAGCAATTTTTCCCCATTCAAATGAATGGGGGGAAAGTTTCAAAACCACTCATATTCAACCTCTTCCCATTCATTCATACATTCAGGTAGAAACTCCATTCAAACATTAAAACGTTCATGACACTTGGATGAATTCACACATGATTTCAAAATGTTCATACTTTTGACACAATTACAGTTCAAACTTAATTGATTTTTCAGCTCCCTCACAGTTTAACATGGGTGTGTATTGCGTGGGCGGGTGACGTCACGTATATCTCTCTCTCTCTCTCCCCCTCCTCACCCCCTTTCTCTCTCTCTCTCTCTCTCTCTCCCCCCCTCCTCACCCCCTTTCTCTCTCTCTCTCTCTCTCTCTCCTCTACCCCCCTTCTCTCTTAATCCCTCGGGGGGGACCCTTGAGGACGTGCAGTGGTCTAATGCCGGCGTTATGGGTAGAAGAGGGCCACGCTTCCCAACACCCGTCACCTCCGACCCCCCCCTACTTAATTGTTGCCGATGTCGATACGTTTGGTCTGTCTAATATCCTTATATATACAATAATGATCTCTTGCAATCATCCTTATGACTCTACTCTCTTCTGGATACATATGCCATATTCCCGATGTGTGTGTGTGTGTATACATATATGTATATTTTATATATATATATATATATATATATATATATACATACAGCTATACAGACAGAAATCAATTTTGGGCAGGGAGTCACTTTCGGCTCCAAATCCTTATGTAATACACCTGCTGGCCAGATGGTGGGGTGCTGAGGGCCCCGACATGAAAGGTTTTTTCTTTTTTTTTGGGTGGGGGGGGGGTTGACAGTTTTATCGCAACTTTGACAAAAGTAATTTACCAGGCTCCACTCCTTCCAATGGCCTGACGAGGCGACGGCAGTTGGGGTGGTGGCAGCGGCGGCGGCGGATAGTGCGAAATATATCTCCCGAATAAAAATAAATAAATGTGATCCCAGCCGGCTTTTGACAGTTCAATGTCTTCCCAACCCTCCACCCTCCCCCTTTAGCACCACCGCCGCCCTCCCCCTTTAGCACCGCCGCCGCCGCCACCACCGCCGCCACAGAGCTGGCGCCGTTCATTCAGCAGCGTCGTAAAAAAGGAAATACACAAAAAAATAAAAAAGAGAGAGCATGCGGTTCCAGGGGAGCCGGGGACATTGGTGTTGGTGGTGATCTACGGCCTTGTCTCGGCGACGCTTTGCTGCTGGGGCCCCTGTGTGTGTGTGTGTGTGTGTGTGTGTGTGTGTGTGTGTGTGTGGTGGTGGTGGTGGTGGGGGGGGTGGGTGGGTGGGGGGGGGGAGGGAGGGGTCTTTTGTGCACCATTGCAAGAGTGTGTGTGTGTGTGTGTGTGTGTGTGTGTGTGTGTGTGTGTGTGTGTGTGTGTGTGTGTGTGTGTGTGTGTGTGTGTGTGTTGTGTGTGTGTGTGTGTGTGTGTGTGTTGTGTGTGTGTGGTGTGTGAGAGAGTGAGATGGAGTGGTGTGCGCATAGCATCGGGAATATGGCATATGCATCCAGAAGAGAGTAGTAGACAGTCATAAGGATGATTGCAAGATATCATTTCTTTATTTTATATATAACCCATCCGTAAATAGCATAATTACATTGTAATAATTACATACAGCAACAATTAATGCTGTAGTATTGTCTGTAATCATGTAAATGTCATGACTGATTACACTATAAACTGCAAACACTTCTTTGGCCACGATTGCGATTATTTGATTAACGTTAAACTTTCACAAAGACATACCTTTGCTATTAACACAGACATAAATGTCCATGAATTTGCACGTTATGACTGTTTGATCCAAATATAAGCACCTGTAGACGTTTATACACTGAGCGATACAGCTATAACAGGCCCACGGACAGGAACTTAAATCAATATTAATACTGTAAGTGTGTCAGCATGGAACTAGTTTTATGAGAGGTTATTCCTAGTTGTGCGCGCCCAGAATTCAACACCCTCCCACCCCCCTGCATCAATGTAGTTTATTTTACTATCTAATTGAATATAACTTGGAACAAATGATCTCTAAATCTTGCATCTTTGCAAGATTCCTGCATTCCCCCATCATTTTACAACCTGAATCATAACTGGGAGAGTTGCACGTCAACATTTTCCGGTAGGCTTACACGACATTTAGTTACATGTAGTTACCGTACGTCGGCTTGTCTTCATTTAAAACTCTCCGGCGTTGTTGTCACCGCTGCTGACGTGACCTACTGACCCCTGGCCCCCGTCACACCCCCACACTGCCCCCTACCGTTCACGTGTGTGCGGCGTGCGTCTTGCGGGGGCCGAGTTGTATTCATTTCTTTTGGGGACGTACGCTCCAGGAGGTCACGCCTCGACCGGCCAGAAGAGGGCACCAGAGCCTTCAAGCCCCTGAGAATCTCCCCAGGAAAACCCGTGGCAGGTGATTGGTGGGATCCCCTGGAGCTCGGTGTGTTTGGGCTTTAGACACCCCTGCCTCCAGTCAGACAACGCTCGGAAATCCTGAGTTGCCGTGGAAAGACAATAAAGTCTTGTGTGTGTCTAAAGTGTGTGTGTGTGTGTGTGTGTGTGTGTGTGCTCCGTCTGCATTGTGTCAGCAGGATATGCGACGGCAGCCATCCTGCAACATCACACAACGTTCAGTTTGAAGGAGATCAGCCGATCGGCCTGCCCAGTGGACTGTAGCAACTGGTCGGCCGATCTATCCACCGTACGTCTGGGTGGACGCCCCCCACTGATGTGATGTCAAGTGGGGTCATTCCAAACCGGTTTCAAGAACCGCTTGGAATGGCTCAACACACCTGGTGGTGTAATAGGAGTCTTTTTAAAAATCTAGCATATCTCCGCGCCTTAAAGCTCCACCCACAAGGAAAATCCAGAGTCCTGTTTGCTCTCCTGCTTCATTAAACACGAACGGAATACCGTTTCAACTCAACTCCACTTCCTGACACGGCTGTCATTCCGCCATTTCCACCCGGGAACCCATATCTCCTTCCCTCCCCCCTAAAGTAATTGCACGTCCATCTTCCAGCGAGCATACGAAGGGATCCTCTTGGAGCTGCTGTACCTGTGCTGCTGAAATGTGGACGGTGAAATAAAAAAAAATACAGAAGCACAGAGCAGCGCAGCTGGGGAAATATGTACGTGGGTGGTTCCTTTTAGAAATCCGGCGCCGTCGGTACCTCGTATAGGAGTTCCGGTTTCGGTCTCGGTCGTCGGGAGTGAGTGAGTGAGTGAGTGAGTGAGTGCGTGGAGAATAGCCGGCGGCGGGCAGGCGGACGGACGGATCGATCCTTGTTATCAATAGTCGGGGGAGACGACAATGACGACAACAACAACAACAACACGACCGCCGCTGTTGCCGTTGTGTTTTGTTTTGAGCGCGTTTGTCCTTCCGCCGCGAGGGACGGCGACGACGAAGCGACGGCGA
The DNA here is from genome assembly GCA_002895965.2 of Coryphaenoides rupestris. Taxonomy (NCBI): domain Eukaryota; kingdom Metazoa; phylum Chordata; class Actinopteri; order Gadiformes; family Macrouridae; genus Coryphaenoides; species Coryphaenoides rupestris. The sequence continues at coordinate 69,644 of PIJE02001845.1, read as the reverse complement.
CCTCACGCACGACGACGACGACGATGAGCGATGCGGTCGAATGACTCACGGCTTTTTTTTTTTTTCTTCGTCGGTCATGTTTGTTTAGTTTTGTTTGTTTGTTTGCGGAGAGAGTCACCGCTGTCAAAAAACCCCCGTGGTTCAGAATGATCACCGTTAAGTGGAGAGAGTGTGTTGGTTTAAAAAGAGAAAAGAAAAGACACCGAGCACTTTGCGCGACGCAACCCCTCGGCTACACCGCTTCATATTACGCACACAGAACATGTAATTTAACAGCTTTTAAAGGTTTACGCTGCGCCGCTCGCGCCGTTTGACGCAGTGTACTTTGATTTCACCGTTCATAATGATAATTATGTATTGTACTCATGAGGTAGGGGGCCTTTTTGAAAATAAAATGAAGTTCACAAGGCTACACGAGTGACTGATTCATGTGTGGTGCGTGAATGCGATTCAAATGTTGTTTTTTTTGCACAATTATTGTAGGTCTAACACAATCCGCGGTACCCACCGTCTGAGTTATTTAAAATTCCTAATGCTATTCAGGCGGCCTCGTTCCCCTTATTTGTAGGCAAGTGTCGCAAAAGCTTCCGTTGAAAAACGACGCGATTTCGACGGGCGTTTAATACAAATTTACGCGAAGGGAAAATAAGTCAAATGAGGTTTTTTTTTTCCCCGGCGTGTGCGATAATGTGGCACCGGGAAATGAAACGGGCCTATTTGTTTAATGAAGCAGGAGAGCAAACAGGACTCTGGATTTTCCTTGTGGGTGGAGCTTTAAGGCGCGGAGATATGCTAGATTTTTAAAAAGACTCCTATTACACCACCAGGTGTGAGCGTGTTGAGCCATTCCAAGCGGTTCTTGAAACCGGTTTGGAATGACCCCACTTGACATCACATCAGTGGGGGGCGTCCACCCAGACGTACGGTGGATAGATCGGCCTACCAGTTGCTACAGTCCACTGGGCAGGCCGATCGGCTGATCTCCTTCAAACTAAACGTTGTGTGATGTTGCAGGATGGCTGCCGTCGCATATCCTGCTGACACAATGCAGACGGAGCACACACACACACACACACACACTTTAGACACACACAAGACTTTATTGTCTTTCCACGGCAACTCAGGATTTCCGAGCGTTGTCTGACTGGAGGCAGGGGTGTCTAAAGCCCAAACACACCGAGCTCCAGGGGATCCCACCAATCACCTGCCACGGGTTTTCCTGGGGAGATTCTCAGGGGCTTGAAGGCTCTGGTGCCCTCTTCTGGCCGGTCGAGGCGTGACCTCCTGGGAGCGTTGGCAGAATTTGGTCGCGCACGTCCCCCAAAAGAAATGAATACGACTCGGCCCCCGCAAGACGCACGCCGCACACACGTGAACGGTAGGGGGCAGTGTGGGGGTGTGACGGGGGCCAGGGGTCAGTAGGTCACGTCAGCAGCGGTGACAACAACGCCGGAGAGTTTTAAATGAAGACAAGCCGACGTACGGTAACTACATGTAACTAAATATCGTGTAAGCCTACGTGCAACTCTCCCAGTTATGATTCAGGTTGTAAAATGATGGGGGAATGCAGGAATCTTGCAAAGATGCAAGATTTAGAGCCATGTTAAGCTCGTATACTCTCAGCTATAGCTGTATCGCTCAGTGTATAAACGTCTACAGGTGCTTATATTTGGATCAAACAGTCATAACGTGCAAATTCACGGACATTTATGTCTGTGTTAATAGCAAAGGTATGTCTTTGTGAAAGTTTAACGTTAATCAAATAATCGCAATCGTGGCCAAAGAAGTGTTTGCAGTTTATAGTGTAATCAGTCATGACATTTACATGATTACAGACAATACTACAGCATTAATTGTTGCTGTATGTAATTATTACAATGTAATTATGCTATTTACGGATGGGTTATATATAAAATAAAGAAATGATATCTTGCAATCATCCTTATGACTGTCTACTACTCTCTTCTGGATACATATGCCATATTCCCGATGCTATGTGAGTGTATACATATATGTATATTTACCTGTATGTATATATATATATATATATATATATATACAGACAGAAATCAATTTTGGGCAGGGAGTCACTTTCGGCTCCAAATCCTTATGTAATACACCTGCTGGCCAGATGGTGGGGTGCTGAGGGCCCCGACATGAAAGGTTTTTTCTTTTTTTTTGGGTGGGGGGGGGGTTGACAGTTTTATCGCAACTTTGACAAAAGTAATTTACCAGGCTCCACTCCTTCCAATGGCCTGACGAGGCGACGGCAGTTGGGGTGGTGGCAGCGGCGGCGGCGGATAGTGCGAAATATATCTCCCGAATAAAAATAAATAAATGTGATCCCAGCCGGCTTTTGACAGTTCAATGTCTTCCCAACCCTCCACCCTCCCCCTTTAGCACCACCTCCCCCTTTAGCACCACCGCCGCCGCCGCCACCACCGCCGCCACAGAGCTGGCGCCGTTCATTCAGCGGCGTCGTAAAAAAGGAAATACACAAAAAAATAAAAAAGAGAGCGCATGCGGTTCCAGGGGAGCCGGGGACATTGGTGTTGGTGGTGATCTACGGCCTTGTCTCGGCGACACTTTGCTGCTGGGGCCCCTGCGCGTGTGTGTGTGCGTGTGTGTGTGTGTGTGTGTGTGTGTGTGTGTGTGTGTGTGTGGGGTGTGGTGTGTGGTGTGTGGAGAAAATGTGTGTGTGTGTGTGTGTGTGTGTGTGTGTGTGTGTGTGTGTGTGTGTGTGTGTGTGTGTGTGTGTGTGTGTGTGTGTGTGTGTGTGTGTGTGAGACTTTGAGAGAGTAGATAGAGTCCTGTTTGCTCTCCTGCTTCATTAAACACGAACGGAATACCGTTTCAACTCAACTCCACTTCCTGACACGGCTGTCATTCCCGACCATTTCCACCCCGGAACCCATATCTCCTTCCCTCCCCCCTAAAGTAATTGCACGTCCATCTTCCAGCGAGCATACGAAGGGATCCTCTTGGAGCTGCTGTACCTGTGCTGCTGAAATGTGGACGGTGAAATAAAAAAAAATATCAGAAGCACAGAGCGGCGCAGCTGGGGAAATATGTACGTGGGTGGTTCCTTTTAGAAATCCGGCGCCGTCGGTACCTCGTATAGGAGTTCTGGTTTCGGTCTCGGTCGTTGGGAGTGAGTGAGTGAGTGAGTGAGTGAGTGCGTGGAGAATAGCCGGCGGCGGGCAGGCGGACGGAACGGATCGATCCTTGTTATCAATAGTCGGGGGGAGACGACAATGACGACAACAACAACAACAAAACATGACCAGCCCGTTGTTGTCGTTGGTTTTTTGAAGGCGCGTTTGTCCTTCCGCCACGAGGGACGTGCGACGACGAAGCGACGGCGACCTCTACGCCGACGGCGACGACGACGATGACGATCGGTCGAATGACTCACGGCTTTTTTTTTTCTTCTTCGTCGGTCATGTTTGTTTAGTTTTGTTTTGTTTGTTTGCGGAGAGAGTCACCGCTGTCAAAAACCCCCGTGGTTCAGAAATGATCACCGTTTAAGTGGAGAGAGTGTGTTGGTTTAAAAGAAGAAAGAAAAGACACCGAGCACTTTGCGCGACGCAAACCCTCGGCTCCACCGCTTCATATTACGCACACAGACATGTAATTTAACAGCTTTTAAAGGTTTACGCTGCGCCGCTCGCGCCGTTTGACGCAGTGTACTTTGATTTCACCGTTCATAATGATAATTATGTATTGTACTCATGAGGTAGGGGCCTTTTGGAAAATGGAAATGAAGGTTCACCAAGGCTACACGAGTGACTGATTCATGTGTGGGTCGCCCGTGAATGCCCCGGGTCTAGAGTTATTTAAAATTCCTAATGCCTATTCAGGCGGCCTCGTTCCCCTTATTTGTAGGCAAGTGTCGCAAAAGCTTCCGTTGAAAAACGACGTGATTTCGACGGGCGTTTAATACAAATTTACGCGAAGGGAAAATAAGTCAAATGAGGTTTTTTTTTTCCCCGGCGTGTGCGATAATGTGGCACCGGGAAATGAAACGGGCCTATTTGTTTGTCTCAGACTAAATAAGACGGCGCGTCGTCGAAACCGCCAGGTTTTGGGTGGCATTCATCACGCCGAGGTTGAACTCGCCGACTCCTCGTCTTGGTCGCATTAATCAACAGGCAATCCCCCCGCCGGTCTTACGTTCGGCCCCCTAATCTCCAGCGGGACCGAGCTAATCAGCGCGAGACGGATGTCGGCGAGGCAGACTTTGAAAGGCGGTGCGCTCTTCCCCCCCCCCCCCCCCGCTCCCCTCGCCCTCTCGCCGCTCAGTCGCGCGCACGCTGACGGCGACGATGAAGATGAAGTTCCCTTTTTGTTCGACGAAAGGTCACAACCGAACCGATGAGTCTTCATTTAAAACCAAATAAACCTCCGCGATCCATCATGACTCGTCGTCGGGCCCTTTTTTTTGTATTCACGGCAGAACGGGCCGAGCCGAGGGTTCAGCCATTATATATCGCCGGAGTGTATTGATGGCCTACTAGCGCACCGCCACACACACACAACACAGGGATTCGACAGCCATTTGCCGCGGGCCTCGTTAAGTTAGCGAGCTAATGATGAGTCGCGCAGGTGTGGGCAATTAAGGTGTGATCGATCGCCTCTCACGTGTCAAACGCACGCGCTTTTCAGTGCGGCGTCGAACCCGAGCAGAACCGCATTTGGAGTGCGGCTCGTCAGTGTGACAGGTCAAAGTAAGACTCCGCCTCCCCGACTCCCCGATTGGTCCGCTTCTCTTCTCCGGAGGTGGCCCGGGCGTTCCGTCACCGGCGGTGGGAGCGTCTGGCGTCGCGTCACGCTAAAGCTGTCTCCTTCGTTTATTCCGGGCATTTTTTTCCCGCGGATGCCGTAATGGCCGCCGCGGATCTTTCATCACGGGTCTTATCGCTCGCGCAGCCGGCTCGTTACACAGGTGGAGAGAGAGAGGGCGCTCGTCAAACGAGTACTTCCTCAAAACCGGGGCGGAGCGGGAAAAACGAATCGCTCCTGTCGTTGAAAGCTGAAACATGAGTAGGAAGGGGACGAAATAAGAGATCATTAAATCTCTGTCAGACAAAGGGTCGAGCTGCAAAGGACGCTTTTTCGGTGTGCGGTTGGAATACATCGCAATTTCCATGAATTACTTGGGCCGGTTAAAGGCAGAGAAATCACACTTGTGGAATAATTGAAAATAACTAAATAATGCCCGTGGAGCATTTCCATTTGGAGGTCTTGTGGCAGCTTGATTTGCTCACTCTGGAAATTGCTATTTCTTTTTAAATGCCTCAACACCTCGAGGTGCCTGATGTATACACACCCTGATTTAGTGGTGACACCCCATCCACCCACCCCCCCCAAAAAAAAAACCCACAGAATGGTTCAGATCGTCCCTGAAAGCCTTCCTGCGCGAGTGATGTGTCTGTAAATGTCTGCTTCTTGCAAAGGGCTGCACCGAGGGAGCGTTTCCATGGTAATGTGTGTCAGAAAAAAGCGTTCCATCGCTGCACAGCTGAGCGGATCGCTCTCCGCCACCGATTGTAACTTGGGGAGCCGTTTAATTTTATTTTGTATTTTTATTTATTTATTTATTTTCTTTAAGGGGGGGCGTGGACGCCGTCTCCATCCTATAGTCGGGGGGGTTAAAGGAGACCATTAACCGGCCCCTCCTTCTCTGTTGAGGCTGAGGTGGTTTCCGTAGTTACCAGCGCTCTCCATGTTAATCGCTCCTATTTTCTGCCATCATTTGTCATGCGTCCCCATACTTATTAATACTCTCTCGCTCTCTCTCTCTCTCTCTCTCTCTCTCTCTCTAGCCATTATTAAATATTCAGGATTTGTCAAGTCAGAGGTGGTTAAAAATCCAAATGCAATGCATGAAATGTTTCCCTAATGCACATCAGACAGAGGCTATGAAATAGTATTTATCCATTTGGATGTTAATATTCATCAGTATGCTTTACAAGACTTTCTGACGTCTTTGGTGCAGCCTGTCACCGATGTATGCGCTTGTTACGCGTAAATGCAAAGTGTGTGCAGACAGGAAACACATTACTTTCAAAGCCAAGAACACATTATACTGCGTTCTATCACTTCCTACATTCACATACATTAATATTGGATTTGGCCGCAATGTTTAATGTGTACAGCAGTTGGTCTACAATGTGTAATGTGTTAAGTTAAATCGATTCTTGTTGTTAGTTTCTTGTCAGTGTGATGCTACATGTATTAACTATTAATTGTGTATTGTATTAATGGAGTAGCCCACGTCATTGTGTTAGGCGAGTAGTTTCATTTATAATTTGTTCATATAATGCTTTTCCAAATACTCAGACACATAAGACAACTGAATAAGCGTACAAATTCAGAGGGACAGAGAGGTGAGGAGAGGTGGACGTTAAAAGCAAACTTTTAAAAGGGGACGCTTTTCAGTGAAGTTTTAAAATGAGAGAGGCGGAGTCATGCATCCGTTTTGGGGATGGTGGTGGTGGTGGTGGTGGTGGTGGTGGGGTGTGTATGTTCACAGCCAGCCCACAACCACAGAGGGAGGGCAGGAGACCCGAGCGAAGAGAGACACCAAAGGACTTCTGGGTGAAAATGTCAGTGTTCATTTCAAACGCATTGCCGCCGGCCCCCCCCACCAGCACCACCACCACCACCACCACCCCACTTTCCTCCCAACCGGAAACATCTAATGAAGAATCCCATTAGAATGTCATACCTGCTTACGTGTGAATTTCTGAGTACAAAGTTTATTTGATACGCGGCGAGCCTATTACCCACAAGTCTTTGTGATAAGACGGCGGCTCATTGAACCCGAACCGCCCGGGCACCCAATTCAATCGGGGAGCGTTTTTTCGGTGAAAGGCTCTGGTGAGGCGCATGTGTGTGTGTGTGTGCGTGTGTGTGTGTGTGTGTGTGTGTGTGTGTGTGTGTGTGTGGTCATCGAGGTATTCGGTGCTCTTTAAGAAAAAAAAGAAAAGAATCCCATCCCCAGCTCACTGTCCTTGGCGGACTTTTCCAAAGTCGCTGCAAACTCGAGGTGGACGGAGGAATTAAACAGCAAACCCCAGATTTTTTTTTCTTGGGGGGGGGGAGTAAACGTGGAATCAGAAAATACGGAAAATACCGGAAGAGACGATAAACGTACAAGTCTGTCTTCTCTCCGCCACGACGCGCTAAGAGGGAAGTCATCCGGTAAACACGTTAAGTTATATCGCCGTCCGTCCTGTCCTCAAACAGCGGTACAGCGACACACAGCGTATATATACCATGAAGCCACTTCACGACGTAACACTGTCAGGCGCACCGACAGATGCGTTCAGGAAGAGGACGTGCCGCCATTTTGTCTTGTTCCCGTCCGCTTATTAGGTTGTCAGGCGTACGGCGAGACAAGGGGACTGACCGGCGAACAAGACGCTTGTGTTGTTGTCGTCGTCGTCGTCGCCGCCGCCGCCGTTGTTGTTGTTGTTGTTGTTCTCGTTGTGTGTGTGGTGTTGTGGCGGCGGCGTGTCTTTCGTGTCGTGTATATATTTCATGATATTCATGAGGACTTTTCTGGGTTTTCGACTGTTTTTCTTCGCCGCCACACGTCTCCACAGACTCATTACGGTGTCGCGGCGAGACAGACAACCGCATGAGGCCCAACACTCCCCCAGATATCCTCGCCTTCCATCATCACTTCCTATAGCTCGGTTTTTCCCCCTCACAATATCTCTTTCTGACTTCTCTCTCTCTCTCTCTCTCCATGTCTCTCCATCTCGCTCTCTCTCTCTCTCTCTGTCAGACAGACACACTTCTTTCTTTTTTTTAATTCTATTTTTTATTTTATTTTTTTACCATTTCGTCTCTTTTGGGGTTGTATTATATTTCTCTTGCTCCCTGCCTCTCTGCCTCCATGCCTGCTGGAGTTTCTTGACATAAACAGGTGCGCGGGCATATGCACCCACATGCGCACACACACACACACACACCACCACACACACACACACACACACGCGCACACACACCACACACACGCACACGCACACACACACACGCACATGCAGGCCTCCTCTCACTCTTCTGACACACAATCTGACAAATCCCCTTCTGGAAAAAAAAAAAAAAAAAGTTGATAAAAAAAAAAGTGCATTGTCTCTTCTCTTTCTCCTGTTGGCGTCAACCTGTCTAAATTGTCGGAGGAAGCAGCCAAGTGTGAAATTGAGTTCAGAACTGTATGGTGGTGGTGGTGATGGTGGTGGTGATGGTGGTGGTGGTGGTGGTGGTGGGTGGGAGGGCTGGCTGGCTGCACGGTGGCAGTAGTGATGAGCGTGTGTTTGCTTATTTATTCACATTGGCGGTTTAGCGAAAATAGAACAAGGGTCAGTGGAACACGCACTGGGAGTTGTGGAGGCGGGCTGCTGGGGTGGGGTGGTGTGGTATGGGGCGAGGGAGCCGGGGGGGGGGGGGTGTAGGGTGATTCCTGCCACTGCTGTACCTCTGGAAGGGTTAGCAAAAGGGCTGTTTTGTTAGAAAACAAAACATCGACAGACATTCAGGGTGGCTTCGAGATGATTCTTCGGAATCCCCCTTGCGGAATTGTGACCCATGTCGATTCTTCGGAATCTCTCTTCCGGAATTGTGACCCATGTCGATTCTTCGGAATCTCTCTTCCGGAATTGTGACCCATGACGATTCTTCGGAATCTCTCTTCCGGAATTGTGACCCGTGATGATTTTCTTCTGAATCGCTCTTCCGGATTTCGAAGCCTCAATGTTGGATCTATCGGGCGTCTTGTATATAAAAAAAAATTGGAATGGTTACTTTTCGGAATATTTCGTCCAGGATTTCGTGGAGAATGACAGCGTTTGTGTCTACAATCGGCGATAATTAACGCTAACGGACGATTGATACAGAGGTTGAGGGTTTTCCGCGTGCCGCTGCGTTCCCCAGGGGGGTCTTTATCCGTAGCGTGAAGCCACCCTCACCCCCAAAGCCACCATTCCCGTACCCCTCCCCCGAACCTCCATTTTGGGTTTTTTACCACTCCTGGTCGTTTTCCTTTTTTTTCCCCGTGGTGTGATGCATCGTTTTGTAGCCGGATGATGTATGTGTGCGTGGACAGCTCGGCATCACGGTCGTTTTGAAGAGTAATGGCTGTGGGCCCCGTCTCTCATCCAGAGTTTCCACTTTTCAAGTTTCTCTCCTTTCTCTCTCTCGCATGGCTTTTTTTTTTTTATTTTTTTACTGTTTCTTCTGTCTTCTCGGTGCGGAAATGAATAACATGATAAATGGCCGATGGCTCTGTCACTATTCTCGCGGCGGCTTCGGTTGAACATCGGTTGCTGCTGTACCCCTGACCAGAAAATACACTGTTATTGATATTTTTTATAATAGCAGAAATAATAACACAAATACATCATATATCACAGCGAGCAGATAAAACAAGACAGGGAAATAAAACAACAACTAAGACCAAAGGCCTGGTCATTAGCATGCGAGTATTGGCATTAGCAGATAAAGTGTACTTTGGTGGCTTGCATAGCAGCTATGCAATTTATGTTGTGGAGTTTTTTGCGCCCCCTGCTGGACTGAAATGATGGTTTACCATGAGCTCTGATTTGTGTGTCTGTCTCCGCCCCCACCTGTCATAGTTTACCTCCTTCCTTGTGTTGTTTCCTCGTATGCTTTAGTTTAAGTTTCGTGTTTCTCTGATGTTCCGTTCCCCGTGTGTTGTTGTGTTTGGTTTGTCGTTTGCATGTTCCTGTGTTGTGTTGCTTCCCTGCCCCTTGATTTAGTCCCACCCCAATCCTGTGTTCTGTGTCAGAATCCTTATCTTTAAGGATGCGGGCGGTCAGTCGGTTCGTGTCATCAGCAATTGAAGATTTGAGTTATGTATCTCAGTTCTATTTTTGTTAAAGAATCCTTTAAGTTGATTTTGCTGCCTGCCTTTGGGTCCTCAGCCTTTTTTGCCTCCCATCACGCACTCGGTGACTTGAAAGACCTCAGGACTAACCCTAACTTTTTAGGAGCAGGTCCTAATCTAAAAGATTTAGGAGCTGGTTTTAGCGCTAAAACGCTTTATGAAATACTCTTACCAAAAGTGATGGACATTTGCCATGATGAATGGCATTTTATAGACTAAATGGTTCGCATACAATGAAGATAATCAGTAGTTGCAGCCGTAGTGGTGGCGATTTTGTATTTCATAAGTGCCCTTTTATAAAATCGCAGTGATAATTGAACACAGTAAATTATGTATTCATGGAAAACACTATGACAGGGACGATGGTGGGGGGGGGGCTTTAATGCATATTATTAATATTTAAAATGCATATTAAATGGCATATTAAATGGGGATTATATGCATTGTTGTTGAGACCGGCTGAGACTTCCTGTTGAGGCATAAAGTGTGCGAAATTTCACACATTTCAGACGCAAAAATTAGCAGCGCGTGATGTTTTGATTACGCTATTTTGTCATACAGGCCAATTAATAACCCGCATTGTTTTCAGCAACAAACGTTTGGACACTTTGCTTTAACGTTGCCCATTTAAAATCGCCAAATGGACCTTTTAAACGGCTTTCCATTTCCGATTTTTCTTTCGTAAACCTCCTCCCGCCGCCCCCCCGAAAACAAACAAACACCGCGACGTCATTCACGACACGCAGGCCAGCTGTAACCCGGCGAAGTTTTAGCGCTCATCAATATTTCAGCTCCTCGACCACCGAGTTTGTCCTTAAAACGGATATAATTTCCCCTGACAAGTCGCCGGGCGAGGCTGCTGTTGTTGGGCGAGGGAGGGGGAGTGTGTGTGTGTGTGTGTGTGTGTGTGTGTGTGTGTGTGTGTGGGGCGGTTCCTCCTCGGGAGTCCGTTAAAAGGCTTTTAATGAGTGGGAGAGCGGGAGGCCGGCGGCGGCGATGGTGGCGGTGGCGGTGGACCCCCCGTCCAGCGTTTGATACGACGCGCCGTCCCCTCATTAAAGCCTGATGACGCCTGCTGTCACACACACACACGCGCACACACACACACACACGCACGCACACACACACACCCCCCCCTCCAACCAAAGTGCTGCTTCGAGGAACCCATCGGGGGTGCCGGCGTTCCTGGCACAACAGTCCCCTCCCCCGCCAGCACCGACCTCAAACCGCCGTAATGGCTCGCCCGGGTCATTTGTGTCGTCCGCGCCGTTATCTTCGGTGTCCTTCGTCGCGCGTACGGTTTGTTGGGCATTTTTATAGGCGGCACCGCGGAGAAGGTTCCCGAGGGGGTGGGTGGGTGGTGGTGGGTGGTGAGAGGAGGAGAGGGTGGTGGTGGTGGCTAGTAGGCCGCTGCTCCAAATTAACTTTCCTTGAACTTACATGAAGGGCGGCGAGAAGCTGGAGAAGCTGGTAAATCCTCTCTCTCTCTCTCTCTCTCTCTCTCTCTCTCTCTCTCTCTCTCTCTCTCTCTCTCTCTCTCTCTCTCTCTTCTCTCTCTCTCCATCTCTCTCTCTCTCTCTCTCTCTCTCTCTCTCTCTCTCTCTCTCTCTCTCTTCTCTCTCTCTCTCTCTCTCTCTCTCTCTCTCTCTCTCTCCTCTCTCTCTCTCTTCTCTCTCTCTCTCTCTCTCTCTCTCTCACAGGAAGTTGTCAGTTGATTTCCTTTCTCCTCTTGGAATATTTTGTTTGTTTGTTCTTTTGTTTGTTAGATTTCTTGATATTTTATTTGCCCTGTAAGAGTTTATTGAGAATCTGACGAGATGTAATGTTCAGGTTCATATGTTTGTGTGTTTAAGGAACTTTTATTATTGTGACGTTTTGACGATGTGGGCGAGTTCATCCAGTTCGAGTCAAAAAGTGTTTTAAAAAAATCTTTTTTCATTCAACAATGCGGTGGGGGTATCATAAAAGCGGACGGTGGCCTGGTCCACAGCAGGCGAAGCTGAAGGCGGTCCCGCACAACTCTCCCACGCCGTCACGCACAAAACTTCGGTGACAAACGTGGAGATACCCACCCGCGAGCCATAACATCATCAAACGGCAGAGCCGGGCGCCCGCGGTCCCATTCAGGGGACGACGCGCCACTAGACAGCACTAAAACACCCCATACACCGCGCGCGGCGCCCGGCTCCAGCACATCCAGACGCCAGACGCTAACCCCCACGACGGCCCTCCCGCTAAACCCAACTTGGAAACAAATAACAACACAATGTACGACACTATGTACGACAACGCGTGCAAAAGTACAATACGACAGGCCGACAACACAATACATCGCAATACAATAGGCTTCCAAGTTTTACACGTAGTACCGTACAATACCAGCAGGTGTTCTCCCATCAAACGTATACGAGGGGGGGGCGGTATACGAGGGGGCGTGGTTTATCGCTGGTGGGCGGAGACAAGGGGGGGCGGAGCAGCAAAACACCTGTGATTGACGCAGCTGTAGGGGATGAGTATATATTGACACGTGTTTACTCTCCCCACAGTAAGAGGCTGGGGACGAACCGCCAGGGAGGGACACGCGCACTCGAGTCCGACGCCATAACCCACAGCTCGCCGACTAACCCCAATGAAGATCATGCTTATTATTATTATTATTTCCACATTTATACGCCGATGTGCGAGTTTGGTTGTTAATTGAAGACTGTTGAAGCGTTATTCCAACTCCGATCCCTCCTTCCCGGTAAAGAATCCGATCAAGCCACGGAAGACGCATTGTCGCAAACGGACACGCTGCTACAATACTGTATATACTGTATATATATATAGAGATATATATACAGTATATATATATATATATATATATATATCATCACTAACTAACTACGCAGTGTTGCCTCCAACTATGCGATGTTGCTGATTCGGCGGATGTAGTTTCGTCTCTTCCGCAGACTCCCCCTGTCTGGTTTATGATGTATATCGTCATTATTTGGTCTTAAAATGTCAAACAAACAGCGTGCCCCCCCCCTGCTCCCATAGGGCCACCGGTAGTGCTGAGACGGAGAAACGCGTGCGACGTGAGTGAAGACGGTAACTACAATATAAAGTATGGCCACATGCCCGCCACGTCGAGGTCACACACACACACACACACACGCGCACACACACGCACACACACACACACGCACACGCGCACACACGCACACACACACACACACACTGAGTTTTAACTAGGAGGCTTTAACCAGTAATGATAAATAATGACGATATAATGAATATGCCTTTAGAGTTTGGCAGCGAATTGGGCTTTTCAATGCACTGGAAGGTTATTGCGATTAACAATGTTAAGTAAATAGCAATTAAATATGGAATGAGTATTGAACGGAGATGCCGGGGTGGCAAACCAACCAGATTATCCATTACCTGCCTATTACACATTTAATGGCGTCTAATTGTTTTCAAAGAAACTTTAATTATCCTCGGCGAGCTATCACGCGCAAATTAGACAGTGACCTGACGAGGGCTCTCGCTCTATCATTTTTCTTCTTCTTCTTTCTTTCTTTGTTCACACTTGGAGGGATAACAGTTCTCGGAGACAAACGCACGCGTTACACTTTCTGAAAGCCCTGCGCCGTAGACACCGAGTGGCTCAGTCATACGCCGTCAGGGCAGAACAATGAAACCTTCGATGAAAGGTAATGGAAATGTATTTTTGACGCCAATATCCCCCCCGTTTAGCATATGGCTCGCTAACGAACAGCTTGCATATTTACCCGTTTTATTAGTTTTTGTCTCTGCTAGTGTGTGTTATTTTTTGGGGACTTGTGTAAGGCTATTGAAGCTCGTGTGTTGACCTTATCGAAGAACTTCTGTGCTTTACCTTCTCCGGCACCGACCAGAACCGGCCTTCTGTAAACTGAACCGCAAACACACACACACACACACACACACACACACACAGATCTGTCGCCACAGCTTCCCTCGCTGCAGCAGACGCACCGAGATGCTTTTGCGGTCCCAACATTATGATGCATCGTATGTTTATTTCTTTCTCATAATTGCGATAATAATTGTCCCCGTTAATAGCGGCGTTGTGGTTATTATGATTGTTGACGTTCTATATTTCTCCCTTTTTCTGGCGGCGATGCATATTGGATCATTAAAACGGCACGGGCTTGCAAAGTACAATTAAAACGCCGTAATAGTTTTCCGCTGAACATCAATTATGCTATGCGTGAACGAAGGAAACCCATTAACGGGCACCCCGCTGTTCACAGAACAATAAACAGGAACATCTCATATCCTTCACACCTTTTTTTTTCACATTATCACCCGTTGTCTTACCCCATTATACCATCCGTGCATTACCTACCTTTGAATTATCCGACGATTATTGATGTGGAAGATTTTTTTTTAAGACGTCTGTGTTGCGGAAATGAAAGGAAAGGAAAGATCACCGCATCTATTTTGACGAAAGTTGAACGTACGCTTTTGCTTTGACGAGCACAAAATGGACTACGTTGACCGTGAGGCCCGTTCTGTATCCAAGGTGACCACGGCACGTAGAAGACATTCGATTGTCATCTTTTTAGGTTTAAACGGCACAAAAGAGAATACAGACCGTGAGAGACTTGTCCAATATCCTAAATATAAAATAGGTCTTAACAAGAACACTGGAAAAAAAATAAGTTAAAGAAAACATTAATACAAGCTTGTAATAAGTACAAAAAATCTGCCAATGGAACAAGTGAAAATTCGCTTGGTAAGATTTCTTTAAATAAGATGTGATATTTAGGCCTTTCAAGATAAAAGATATCTTGAAATTAGCTGTGAAAACTCATTTTAGATATATTTTACTCGTATCAACAAGACTCTCTCACTTAACAAGATATTCAAGATGCATTGTCTAAAACAAGTCCCTTATATCTCACTGAAATGTCTTGTTAGTGACTGTGTCTTATATTAAGTGTAATGAGATATTTTTAGTAGAAATTAGACAAATGTACTTGGTAAGATTTTGAGGCACAATCATTTTCACACAAGCTAGCCTGCGCTGCGGTTCCTCATAATTGTTCTGAAAACGCTCCACAAAGGTCACACACAGAGAGGGGAGACTCATTGGATTTTGAAACGTTTACACACACCGCCCACAGGGGGAGGGTGTGTGTGTGTGTGTGTGTGTGTGTGTGTGTGTGTGTGTGTGTGTGTGTGTGTGTGTGTGTGTGTGGGGTTAACGGATACGCTGGATTTTTTGTAATCTCGTGCTATTAATCCCTTGATCTAATTAGCTAGCATGCAGGGTCTCTGAGACGGCTCGCGAGACGCAGCTCTGAGCGAGATCAAAGTGGCGTCGCCGTCGTGTTCTTCAGAAGGTCCCGGACACGGCGACGTCTAATCCGTAATTCCCTGAACAAACTTGACAGGCGGATATCCAGATACTCCCATACTCCCGTGTGTGAGTTGTTGTTTTATGTTGTTGTAAGCCTACATTACTTTTCGCATGTTTTAATTTGCTGCAATACGCTGCCTCCTATATGCACTGCAGTACAACTACTAGAAAAAATGATGAATACATGCACTGAAGGCCTTATTTACATTCACATTGAGGGCGTTTGGCAGACGCTTTTATCCAAAGTGACTTACAAAGAGTACATTTGTTGAAGGAGAGGCAGCAATACATCACTGTGGTACATAAAGATAAGAATAGAGCAGGTTTCAAGCATTCATAGCTGCAATGCTAATAGAATGCGATGATTCATAACTGCTAGGTTGCCTGCATAATAGCTGGGATAAGAGCAGACGTGTCGTTCTGAGTGCATTACCAACATCTAAGAACATACAATATGCTAAACAATGCTCAGTACTATTAATAATGCCAAGACGTACGAAACACACAATTTAGTGCTAGAGTTAGGAGAGGGAAGGCGGGAGGGTTATGCAGAGTCCAGGTGAACTCTGAACCGGTGGGTCTTGACTCTCTTGAAGGAAGCTGGTGAGCGACTCTGCCGTCCTGACGTCAGCCACCACCGCCTTAAGAGACCATTCCAATCTCGCAAGTTCACACCTCATTGTTTCTTTCTTAAAATCAGTCTGGCCAGGCTTTAAGCTATCTGTTTGTGTCCAAACTACCAGTGGTTTTGACTCTACCAGTGGTTGGTTCTGGTTCTCAATAAACGCCCCACTGGCTACGGGGGGGGAAACCACAATGGCTATTTTACAGATGGTTCATCCAATCACCCGCCCTTTTCCAAACGGTTTCCAAGACGACTTCTCAGACGGTTCTGTGAAACAGACCAAAAGTAGTTTGTCGCACTTATTTGTGAATGCACAAGTGTACGTTTTACATGAATATTCATACAGATCTCCGCGTCTGACGGGAGCCCCACCAAGCTGTCCGCAACATACTTCACCTGCTGTGCTTATCGAAGGCCTCTCCGGGGAAGGCCGCACCACCGGACGACGACGGCGGCCGTGCATATTAACGACAAACGAGCTGTCTGCTTAATGATGATGTAACGCTTCGAAATGTGATGCAATGCAATGAAACAACAAACAGAATCCCGGGCGGTTGTACCCGTAATTCCGGGTCCGAGCCGTCCGTAGCCGACCTGTGGGGTTCTTAAAATACATTTATGATGTCGGAACCATGTTTCAGAGTTAAAGGGGCCAACATGTTTAAAGGGCATAGGGACAAGCTTTCAAAGTCAAAGTGTTCCATACTTTCAGAGCATGTAGAGATGTAAATATAAGCCCACCGGTTGGTACAGTCCACTGGGTAGGCCTGGTGGACTGATCTAATCATCATACTGTACATCTGGGTGGACGCTTCCACTTGTGATGTCATTGGAGGGTAGTCGGTGACATTTAAAGTGTCAAACATTTTAGTAGGGTGAGAGAATGGGGCTGAAAAGTTAGAATATCCTACATTCTCGACTGAGAACTCCAAATGTGGGCTCGCTATAGACTAGCCCACAGGATTTTGTACTTTAATTTTACAGAGTTGGCTCATTCACAAGAATGTAGAAACTCATATCACTGCATTGTGCCATTTAGAACCACAGTACGCACATTATCTATTCAATGCAAATCCAAATGAATGCAGTCATGCGTGAGATAATGCAATCCGCATATTTCAAAATGCAAACGCTTTTGAAGAGAAAACAATGGCTCCCAAAATCCACAGTGTCACCCTGAGAGGTAATTATTCAAAGGGCCCCTTCTTCCTTTGGTTTCTCTATCTCCCGTCGGCCGGACAAGTTCATAAATCACTTGCTTAGCTAACGCGGATCTACTCTTTATATTTTGAGGGGGGGGGTTCGTGGGAGATAATTACTATGGATTTGGAGGTGATCGTGATCGCGGAATGAAAAAGGGAAGCACATTTGTCATTGTTACGTAGTTTCGTCAGGTGTTTGGCTCCGTTGAAGGCGTTCTGTCGCGAGGCCGACGGCCCAAGTGATTTACAAGGCGGGTTTTAAAAAAAGAAAAAAGTTAGAGGAAGAGGAGGAAGAGAAATTGAGGGGTGTGGGGGGGGGGGGGGGGCGGGCGAGGAAGCATACATTTTAGCTTTGGAAGTCGATTGTGGAGCTGTGCCCTTCATTTCATGTCCTGCTTCATTTGACAGGGACGGTATACTAATGTATATCTCGAGAAACAATAAAAAAACAATAAACACATTTCAGCAAGAGTTGGGAAAGCAGGGAAAGGCTTCTTGTTTGTTTTTTTTTACGTCTGCAGTCCGCAGCGGTTGTTCAGAAGCACCCGTCTGGGTCCACTCTGCCGGGTTTTTACGGTCGTAGTGTTGATCCACGCCGGTGTGATTGCAACAGGGGTTCCGGGGTGGAGTGGCGGAGAGGCGCTCGATGTGAGTTTAATCAACTTCCTCATTAATAGGGGAGCCCTCCGCGGTGAGAGAGGGACACAGACACACACACACACACACAGACACACACAAACAAACACACACACACACGCACACACTTCATTGCAAAGTGAACCGTTTAATGCGGGGGCATATTTATTTATCTCTGGTTATTATTCACCGCCGTGATGTTGCTCTGCTTTTAGCCGGGCTGATTGTGTGCGCGGCTCTGACGACCTTTGACAGAAATAGTGTGTTGAGCGGTGAAAGCTGAGGCTAATCTGAAACACTGCACAACGCGCACGGAGTTTACGTCCAAATTCACCGCCATGAAAACCTGTAGGTGCCCCGTGCCAACATGTAATCCGTTGTGTTCGTACGTATGACCGTGTGTGTGTGTGTGTGTGTTAATTGCTTGCAAAAACACGCTGATTCTTTTGTTATCTTGCCGTCTGTTGATTTACTCAAAGTGCCTTTTAGTTTGCGTCCGTTATGGTCGGCATCACGTTTTGAGTTTGTTTTGGTCTAGGTTCTGTATTTCTATGTCTATTGTGTTCCCTGTCTAGCGCTTCTAGTTCTATGTTTGCTCATGTGTCCTGTCTGCGCTCATCTATCATCACCACTCATGTCTCTTTATATTAGTCTGGCTCCCCAGTCAGTCCTTTGTCGGTTCATTGTTTCTGTTATGTGTTCTGTTTCGTATGAAGAGCGTTTGTCTTAGCTCATCCACGTTACCTGTGCCCGTTGATTTCCTAAATACGTTTGGGGTTTTCTTTTGCTTTTTCGTTTCATTGGTTTGTGTCGTTGAACGGGAAATAGAACGCAATTGACAGGAAGTAGGACACGAATGCTCTTCCTGGCGGAGATGTTGGATTGTGGTGGGTATGTGTATATGAGTATATATATATATAGTATGTATATACACGTGTGGTTTGTATGGTCTCCTGTGTTGAATAGCAGCCCGTCAGGAACGTACCTGTTTAATGCAGTGTGCTGCCCTGTTATCTGACGAGTTGCACGATGTGGATTTGATGCCTGATTATTGTATTTCCTTTTCCCGTACACCTCTGACTCATATTCATCGGTAGTCGTGTGAATCCCCGATTGTGTCGTAAACATGAACAGAGCGGGGCTCACGATTTGCATTTGGCTGACTGTTCTGTCGGTGTTCACACTTAGCAAGTCGACGCGTCGCAGTGTGAACCAGCACATTTCCGTCCCGTCCCATCAATGACTGTGGCTGCCACCGACCTGCCACAGTCTAAAGCGATGTGTCTGTGCCTGTTTATGTGGAAATGCTAAACGCTCTCGCGGCCTAAAAACAGCCATCGAGAGAGAGGGAGAGGGAGAGAGAGAGACAGAGAGAGAGAAAGAGAGAGAGAGAGACAGACAGACAGACAGACATAGAGAGAGAGAGCGAGAGACAGACACAGAGAGAGAGAGACAGACAGACACGGAGAGAGACAGACAGACAGACAGACATAGAGAGAGAGAGAGACAAACAGACACGGAGAGAGAGAGACAGACAGACACGGAGAGAGAGAGAGAGAGAGAGAGAGAGAGAGAGAGAGACAGACAGACATGGAGAGAGAGAGGCAGACAGACACGGAGAGAGAGAGAGAGAGAGAGAGAGAGAGAGAGAGAGAGAGAGACAGACAGACAGGGAGAGAGAGAGGCAGACAGACAGACACAGAGAGAGAGAGAGAGAGAGAGAGAGAGAGAGACAGACAAACAGACACAGAGAGAGAGGCAGACAGACAGACACAGAGAGAGAGGCAGACAGACAGACACGGAGAGAGAGAGGCAGACAAACATGGAGAGAGACAGACAGATACGGAGAGAGACAGACAAACAGACACAGACAGAGAGAGGCAGACAAACAGACACGGAGAGAGAGAGGCAGACACAGACACAGAGAGAGAGAGAGACAGACAAACAGACACAGAGAGAGAGAGACAGACAGACACAGAGAGAGAGAGGCAGACACACAGACACGGAGAGAGAGAGGCAGACAGACAGACACAGAGAGAGAGAGAGACAGACAGACACAGAGAGAGAGAGAGGCAGACAGACAGACACGGAGAGAGAGGCAGACAGACAGACACAGAGAGAGAGGCAGACAGACAGACACGGAGAGAGAGAGGCAGACAAACAGACACGGAGAGAGAGAGACAGACAAACAGACACAGAGAGAGAGACAGACAAACAGACACAGAGAGAGAGGCAGACAAACAGACACAGAGAGAGAGAGGCAGACAAACAGACACAGAGAGAGAGACAGACAAACAGACAGAGAGAGAGACAGACAGACACAGAGAGAGAGACAGACAAACAGACACAGACAGAGAGACAGACAGACAGACACGGAGAGATACATACTTTATATAGAGACAGAGATCCACATCACAAGAGCTGTATCAATCTATAGGTGCCGTACACGATGACAACGCGAGAACAATGCGCTGTGACATCATCATCATCATCTTAAGAGAGGAGGAGTCTCATCACTCGTCACTGACACAACACAACGCCACACACACAACAGACGCTACGGGCCGCTTTCCTAGAGCCACCCACCCACCTTGTCGCGCGAAGAAGAAAAAAAATGCAAGCCATGCCAAACGCTACCACAGAATTTCCGTATGTTAATGTTTACTACCCCCTGTGGGCCACCGGAAAGAAAGAAAGAAAGAAAGAAAGAAAGAAAGAAAGAAAGAAAGAAGGAAAAAAAATCCAAACGTTCAGCCAAAATCAAATCGGATACAAATTGCGTTTCTCGCGCGCCGCGAGAGTCGGTGACACCGGAAGCCTTCGCCGGAACGAAGCTGACATTGATTTCATTTGTCTAAGTAAATAAATCATCCGTATTGAGCCCCGTCTCGTACGGCTTGTCACTACCGGCCCCGCTGATTTCATTAGCTTCCCCCCCCCCCCCCCCCCCCCCCCCCCCCCCTCGGTGAAGTACCGAGGAGCTTTTAAAACCAACTCCGAAGGTTACACCATCTCAGCATTTTAATCAGCGACCGCCCCGCCCCGCCCGTCCGCCCGTCCGTCCGTCTGTGTCGAGTCCCTCCCTCATCCATCTCATCCTTCTTCTTGCTTGTAGCCCTCCTTCTTCGGACAAACTTTGGACAATGTTCCCGCTCGTTTTGTGGTTTCGGAGTTCCCCCCCCCCTCGGAGTCTTCTTGTTGTTTCTTGAGGATGTTTTTTTGGTCAGTGTTGGTCAATCTTTCTTTCTTTTTTGCTGTTGTTTTGGTTCTGTTAACACCACCGCTAGTGACGAAAGGTGCGCTCACTTCCGAGGCGACGCTAGGTTAGGTTTCGGCCTGTAGAAGACACGCGCACACTTCATTCGCGGGGGTTCCAACTGAGTTTACGCGCCGCTCGCCGCTTGCTACCCGGTTGTCGCGTAACCATGACAACTACGATGTTTGCAACAGCACCCCCCCAGTGGTGAAGAGGGCAACCCTTAAGCAGACATGGTGGCACCTCACCTGTGATGCCTATTATCACGCATGTGTTCGCGGATCGGCAAAAAGTATATTTCTACCGGCAGAGAGAGAGCGAGCGAGAGAGAGAGATAACAGAGAGAGAGAGAGGTTACACGAGCCAATCGTGTGACAAATGTAGGCGAGGTTAACTTTATCCTAATGCAAGATCAATTGTATTGGAGAGTGCTAATGGTGCACTATGTGTCTGGCATGTCTGTGTGTGTGTGTGTGTGTGTGTGTGTTTTTGAGAGAGCACATGATGCATATGTGTGTGGTTGTGTATGTGTATGTGTGTGTGTGTGTGGGGGGGATAATACCAACAGATACACACAAGAAAACGTGGTGATTGCCTGAATCACCACGCCATGAATTGAGATGAAAAGTAATAATTCTGATGTCTTCTTTAGGGTGGTGTGCATATACTGTGAATACCGTCGATGTATGACACACCATACACCATTAGCACCGGGGCCTAAGAGCCAGGTTTCAATCTGCTGGCCAAATAGAGGTGCAGTTACACACACACCACAGCACACACACACACACACACACACACACACACACACACACACACACACACACACACACAGCACGAGGCCCAAAGCCGGGGCTAATCTCCAGACGGTAATGGTTTGCCGTGGATATGCTTGCTTGTGTCTGCGCATTACCTCCACCCGTGTTGGGTTGTCAACGTAATGTCACACCTTCATCTCAGCTACCCCCCCCACCCCACCACCTACTCTTCTTCCTCCTCCTCCTCCTCCTCCTCCTCCACACCAAGCTGCCCTTTTTTTGTGTCTCAGTCTGCAGAGATGAACAAATGCACAAAAGAATAATAAGTACATTGGAATCGGGGTATATATATATATATATATATACTGTATATATACTGTATATGTCCATGTCACAGCTGAAAAACCGACGTCGAGCTAATGCTAGTCTCTTGCATCAGGTTTCAGGTGTCACTTTGTTTTGTTCGTTTGTGTATTTTGTTTGTGTCGTTCAACGCTAGCTAGCTGAAGTCCTACCTTTGTCGTCCATTTTGGAGAGCTAGGAGGGGGGGT
>PIJE02001845.1:19403-46856 GCA_002895965.2 Coryphaenoides rupestris | reverse complement strand
TGGTCACCTTCCTCTCCAGGCCCATGTGACCCTCACTGTGTGGGGGGGGGGGGGGGGGGGGGGGGGGGGTCGAGTGGAAAAAGGGAGAAAAAGAGAAAGAGAGAGAGAGAGAGATAGAGAGAGAGAGAGAGAGAGAGAGAGAGAGGGGGAAAGATGAACAACAAGCCATTTGCGGTGACGGTGGCGATGGTGTCTGACGACTGAAAGCTATACTTTACGGGCACTATTCAGACAAATTGCTTCTGTGCATTCGGGGGAGGGGGGCCGGGGGGCGGCTGGTTGGCTTTTTAAATAATGCAATCAGTTAAAAGCTCTCAGTAAAGCGTGGGTAGCCAGAATGGAATGGAGTGCGTTTTGTACTTTTTTGTGAGAGAGAGAGAGAGAGAGCGAGAGAGAGGAGGAGGAGGAGGAGGAGGATGAGGAGGATGCTATTTAATGCGCCATTGAAACGTGCCACTTTGTGTGTTTCCGTCGGCGCTCGGCGATCCGGGCGGGAGGTTCAACGAGTTTGAAGAGTTGGGTTCGAGACCCTTTAGTCCGGTGTCTCCTTAATAACGATCATCATCGTCGCCGTGACGCGCCAAGGCCGCGTTATGATAGCCAGGACCATTTTTTTTTTTATATATTTAAAAACGGATGATTAGGAAATAATGATAATGGCGACGTGTTGGCCTTTCCCCTTTTTTAAAACAACCTCCCGGATGCTGCACCTGACACTGCAATCCTCGGCTAGTCAGTGCTGTACTTAAAAGTTATGCAATAATAGTAGTAGTAGTACTTTTGTCGAGGGCCTTTCAACAAACCCAAAGGGACTCCTTACAAAGATAAATAGAAGCAATATAGGAACAACACAAGGTTAGTGAAGTGGGGGGGAATTAGGTGGGTTTCGTAGGCCTCGGTGAACAGGCCTGTTTTAAGATTTAAGGCTGGACAGGTTAGGTTCTCCTCCTCTCCTCTCATTTCCTTCCTTCCTCTCTCCCGCACCCCTCTCTCCCGCACCCCCTCCTCGACTCCTCCCTCCTCCCCTCCCTCATTTCCTTCCTTCCCTCCCTCCTTTCTCTCTACCTCCTACTCTCATGGTCTTTCCTCTCTCCTCTCTCTGCCTCCTCTCTTCATCCCTGTCTCCAACCCCCCCCCCCCCCCCCCCCCCACCTCGTTGGCAGACACCCGCGCTCCGTCGCCAGGACAATGGCTGACAACATGATGGATCAGTTTCTACAATATTGGCTTGTGTGATCCATACTCTGCAGTACCCCCCCGGGCCCCCCCCCCCGCCCCCCCCCCCCCGGCTTCCTCCTCCTCCCTCCTCCTCCACCACCACCACCACCATCACCTCCACCACACCACCACCACCAACCCCCCTCCTGCCGCGGACGGATATTGGCATTTGCCACTCAGGCTGGACCCCGAGTCCCGCAACTGCTGATTAGGCAAATTAGCCGTGTGGCTGAGGGAATAATGAATGTTTGAACACATGGAAGAAGGGGGGCGGGGGGGGGGGGGGGGAGGGAAGGGGATAGAATGGCCCCATGGTGAACCGCCGTAGTAGACTGCAGATGGCTGGCATGCCTATTGGCGGAGGGTGGTGGTGGGGGTGGTGGTGGTGGTGGTGGTGGTGGTTGTAGTGGGGGTGGGAGAGGGGAGGGGGGGGTTGGGTCACTGGGGTTGAATGATCCAAGTTAACGTTAGCCCCGGTTGACCTTAGCGTCCTTGTCATCCCGGGTGTGTGTGAGAGAGGGGTCTGAGGCGTTTCAATTAATTGAGGGCCCAATTAATGTCGCTGATGGGATCGCTGAGGACATGTTTGTATCGCAGGAGGGAAGAGTGTGTGTGTGTGTGTGTGTGTGTGTTGAGGCAAAACACACACACACACACACACACACACACACACACACACACGGCTGGCTTCCTGCTCAAATGCATTTAGCTAAAACCCCATCAATGTCCCGCGAGTGTAAAAAGCAAAAAAAAAAAAAAACACAATTCATAATCATAAACATTATTGACGGTCTGTCGGAGATTTTTGAAAACCTCATCCTGCTTATATTGTACACACTTCATAATGCACCTTTTTTCCTCGAATCACCTGCGGGGATGTTTAAATTGGAACGTATTATTTTTCATTTTGAAGTAATGAAATATTCAGGCGCCCCAGACAGGAATCTGGGGGCCTTATACTTGATCTTCACGAGGCGGAGGGAGAGTGGCCTGTTATTACAGTATTTATGCGGGCCGTCGTCGCCACCGGCCTGTAGGACCGGGGGGGAGGAAGGGGGAGGAAGGGGGAGTATGAAAAATATTTAATTACAGCGACGGCGGGAGCGGCGGCACAATATGGCCCTTGGTGACCAGCAGGTGGAGAGAGAATACGAGCTCACAGACGCCTTTGCTCGCCCCACTATTGCAGAGACGGTCGCTATTATACAATTTGAGGGAACGCATTTTATTCGAGAGATCCGTTCGTGAAATGAATGAATAAGATGAATGAATGTCTGGTGTACGGTGATGACGTTATTTCAACTCGGCGGCAATTGCATTTCGAATTTCATTTTACAGTTACAGGGTATAAACAGTTGTCTTTTTGTGATATATAATATATAAATAGGCCTACATACCGATACATATACATGTATATAGATTCGATGTAGATGGAGCAAACATGACCGCCAAATGTCATTGAAAATATGTGTCGAGAAAAACTGGCGTCTTTTATGAGACCCACAAGAACACCTTGTTGTGTGTGTGGACATGGCTACATCAGAATCAGAAATCAGAAACAGCTTTTAATTGCCTTAGACTTTGTTGCTTTTGTGGAATCGTCATCATCATAACCATCATCATCCATCATCATCATCCATTATCGACGCAAAACGACCATCTTATAGGGAAAAAAAAATCGAAGGCCGAATTTCGGTACTGCCGGAGATAAGATGTTGTCGTTTATCAGTCTAAAAGTGGGTATGTGGTGGGGGGGGGTGGGTAACGGAATAGTCTCGTATGCGTCCTCTGGGGACGAAGTGATCCTGGCCATATATATATGAAACCTAACCCCTACATATAGGGGTTTGCGGTTTTAGCGAGAAGCCCCGTTTATTTGAGCCCTCGGACCTGGCAGTGTGTGTGTGTGTGTGTGTGTGTGTGTGTGTGTGTGTGTGTGTGTGTGTGTGGTGTGTGTGTGTGTGTGCGTGTGTGTGTGTACTCCCCGGTAGCAGCGTCGCTGGGCCACACATCTGTTAGCGGTTATGCGATTTCCTGTGCAGGGCGACCCCCTCAACCCATCGCGGGGTGTACAGTATATTTGCTAACGGGCACAGTGGATCGGGGCTCATTAGTCGATCGTTGGCCTCATGAAGAGGAGGGAGTTACAGTCTGCTCGCGTGGCCGTGTGGATGGGGGAAAAGGCGACGGATTCCCGGTCAGGCCGACGCCGACTACAACTACTTTGAGAGAAGTGGCCGAGAACTTGACATCTCTCTGGTTCTGTATTTGGTTTTAGATTCGGATCCAAGATCCAAGATTCAAGATTCAAGATTTCTTTATTGCCACAATTCGCAAAAAGTACAGTAAAATATGCTTACTTTCCTACAAGTCCTACCTTTGTCGTCCATTTTGGAGTAATGGAGCCGGAGGGGGGGTCTACATATATTATGTCACGGTGGGATATTCTATCCCCCAGAGAAGTGCGGCAAAAATTATCTTCTACTTATCTTCCGGTTTCGTACTTTTTTCTGGTTATCCGGATTCAAGGGATCAGTCATAAGCTGTTTGAGGCCGATAGTAGCTCTCGTCTCCATGTCCGTGGTGCATTAAATCAAAAGGTTGGGAGGGTTTTAGGACTGGCATTTCCAAAAGGTTGTCTCAATATCTGCATTTTTTTTCTCTCTCTCTCTCTCTTCTCCTTGCTTTTTTCTTTCCGATTTCTGACAGCGGAGGAAACAGAATCGCCATTGGGGAAGAGAGAGAGTGTGTGAGAGATTGAGTGGAGCGGTGGTGGGGGGGCAGCAATCAAATGGCAGGAAATAGCAGGGTTCTCTCCAGACATGACAGATAACGACGTATAGGACACGAGAGAGAGAGAGAGAGAGAGAGAGAGAGAGAGAGACAGAGAGAGAAAGAGAAAGAGAAAACATGGACGCCAGGCACTGTGACCAGCCGCCACACGTGTGCGCCTTTAAACGCACACGAGACTATCCGTCAGTTTTCATTCAAACATTTTCTAATTTAATTTCATAAAAAACATTGTGGAAATTTCTATTTCTGTTGTTATACTATATATTGGGCATTTTCTTTTATGGGGTAAGAGGGTTAGTTATACGCCACCTGTTGATGATAATGTAATATATGCTTCCGCTGCTTAAAGGTACGATATGTAAGAATCACGGATTCCTTCTCATTACTGGCCCCTGTGGCCGGTAGGTGAACTGCAGCCTTCTGGAGCTCTAAGTGCATTCAGAGCTCCGTGTGTTGAGACAATAGCAATCAGAAATGTTAGTTTCTGATGAGGAATGTTCGTTCTAATCATGTACACATTTAAAAAAGCTATGAAATAACTTTTCTTTTCTTTTTTTATTATCCACGCTTACATGTCAATTTGTTCCTTTTTTCCCAGGCAATCTGACCCGATTCAAATCTGCCCAAAATCTGTAAAATCCTACATGTAGTCCTTGAACGGATTCATGATTCTTACATAAAGGACCTTTAAAGGGTGTGTCAACAGGTGAGAAGGACTGGGTGGGTTATAATCATTTAAATATAACCCCCATGAATGTGACCAAGTCATTTTGAGGAATAAATAACCTATCAGTCACAAGGTAGGAGCTGGAATCACTTTTGGGCAAGAAAAAAAACTGTGTTACTGGTTGTATTGACTGGTTGATTAAGATGTAAGAATAAAAGCTAAAAGCTGGAGTCTTGCTCTTGAATACAATGACCTCCTTGAAACATGACGTTGTGTTTCCCCGTTGTTAACACAGCTCCAGCAGGCTCACATCCCAGCATGCAGCAGGCCCACATCCCAGCCTGCATCAGGCCCACATCCCAGCATGCAGCAGGCTCACATCCCAGCATGCAGCAGGCCCACATCCCAGCCTGCAGCAGGCCCACATCCCAGCCTGCAGCAGGCTCACATCCCAGCCTGCAGCAGGCCCACATCCCAGCATGCAGCAGGCTCACATCCCAGCATGCAGCAGGCTCACATCCCAGCATGCAGCAGGCCCACATCCCAGCCTGCAGCAGGCCCACATCCCAGCCTGCAGCAGGCCCACATCCCAGCCTGCAGCAGGCTCACATCCCAGCATGCAGCAGGCTCACATCCCAGCATGCAGCAGGCTCACATCCCAGCCTGCAGCAGGCTCACATCCCAGCATGCAGCAGGCTCACATCCCAGCATGCAGCAGGCTAACAGGCGGTCTACTCCGTGTGTGGGTGCTCATTTCTAGGTTTTTTTCCTACGGACATAAAAAAATTATAATTCTGTGCCACTGGCGTCGTTTAACCTTGAGCTGCTGCTGCAAACTCAGGCACATCACACCTCCTCCTCCCCCTCCTCCTCCTCCATGGCTACCAATATAAATCAAAATGTCCGCCGCCGTGCAAAGCTGAATCGGCACTTTTTGTTTTCTGCGTGTTTTTTTTTCCGTTAGCGACTGATTGAATTTAATCTTGATTTCATAAAACTCTGAGACAAACCAATTAAAAAAGACTAGACAAAAAAAAAAAGAATGGTGGGGGGGTGGGGGTGACCACCACCACCACCGCTGGCACTTAATTCATCATCCTGTCACACGATTAGGTCAGAGTGACAGTAAAATGGTCGATACGTTGATGTATTTGCGATTGGGCACATTAAAATGGACCTTGATTGGAGAGAGTTGGCTAAAAGAGACACACACACACACACCAACTGGTGTGCACACACACACACACACACACACACAGGTGCACACACACACACACACACACACACAGGTGCACGCGCACACACACACACACACAGGTGCGCGCACACACACAGACGCACATTAACTGGTGCACATGCACGCACACGCACACACACACAGCAGTATACTCGACGCAAAAATGAATCAAGCAATGCTGCAATGTCATTAAAACGCGGCTCTTGTCCAGAGGAACCTCAACAACAACAACAACAACAACAACAACGATGATGAACAACTGAACAACTGAACCTGGACAGATATTCGCTTGGTTTTGAGCCAAACAGGAAGTCCGAAACGACGGCCGTGCCATCCTGCACCCGGCCCCCCGCACCTCCCCACACTCCTCCGTGCGACGTCCTGTTTTTTTTTGTTTTAAGGCAGACCACCTTAATTACCCACTGTCCCATTCGGGTGGTTAATGGGTCGTTATGGCGCTCCGGTAATCAGAATAAATCCTAAGAACCCATTCACCGCCGTGACACACACACACCGCCACCGCCACCGCACTCCCTCTCCACACCCCACACTCCCCCTTTTTCATTGATTTACAAACGACTTGTTTGTTATTCATTCAATCCTTGTACCCCCCCACCACCTAACTCCCTCAGACCCCCAATAAGCTCTCTGTACGAGGGCCGAAAACGAGAGACCAACAGCGGTGTGTTTTCGTTTTTCGAGTGCTCAGGATGCTCCTTTTTTTTGTCTTTTTGTTGTGTTGTTGTCTCTCGGCGGTGTTAACCAGGAACAGAGACGAAGGGAGGAAGGGACCGCTCGCTGTTTGCTGCAGTTCAAGCGCGAATCACCGCGTTATCGGAGGTTTTCACGCCGTACACTTTTACCTCTTCTTGAAAAAAAAACCCCACAGAATAACAAAAAGGAGGAAGCACGACACCGGTCAAAGAAACACTTTGATTCACGTTCATTTGATTATTCCTCGCGGGTCCTTTTTCGCTGTATTTACATGCGTTTATTTAAAAGATGACGAAGCACACGGCTTAGGTTGGTCCAAGCGCCGCACGGCCTTCTGGGATATCGTCCACACACCGAGGAATGAGACGTATGCCGCCATGTTGTATTTAGAAAGCGTCCTCACAATTGAGACACACTCGGCCTGCTCTGATTGGCTCTCCAGAGTTACCAGTTAGAACCTTCCCGCCAGATTACAGCCTGCGTCTCGGGGGTGCGTTCAAGACAGCTGTTTGCTTATCAATTTCTGGAGACATGGGTTCAATTCCCCCCCCTCCCCCCCTGAGGGATTTCCCTATAGAAATTGACTTTTACAACCACGACAATGTGATATAAATTGTAATGTCAATTACAACCGCCGACCGTAGGAGCATAGTCCCGTAGGTCCAGTGGATAAAGAGGGCATTTATCATGTCCGTAGGCCTGGCTAGGTTCCCACGGAGAGCACTATTGGCAGCAGATGAACCAGAGGTCTCCAGAGATGACGAACTACAGCTCTCTCTGCTGCGGCTCTGGTTAATTCACTTGATGTTGGTACATTTCCAAAATGATGGTAGGTTTGTGCGGAGATTCAGAGATCCAGAACAGAACAGCTCTCTCCGCCGTGCCACCGGGACACCTGATGCGATCCGAGGTTGTAATTGACGTGCCAACTTCATACGTTCCGTCCATCAACTCATCCTTCGTTCCACAGAGCTTTCATTCATTCACCCATTCATCCATCCACCCATCTCCATGCGAACACCACATCTCTCATCTTCCATCAGTTCATATTTCATCCGTTCAACTCATTCATCCACCCATCTATCTTAGACTCATGCATGCATTCCCCATCCACCCTTCCTTCCATCATTCATTCATCCATGTTCCACGATTTGATCCATTTTTCATCCGTGCACACATTCATCACCCATTTGTTGGTTCATCCTCACCTGGACTTGAAGCCGATGCATTCATCCATCCATTTCTTTTTTATTTATTCATTATAATGTTGGAACTCGAAGCCTCAACTCAGTATTCCTCATTTCTTTCATCATTGCAATCACACTGTAAGTTAAGGGGGTGACATTGTGGCTCACTGCTTCACAAAGACTATGCAATAATAATTTATGTAAATACTGGCTAGCTAATGTAAATGATAACATAGTTGATCACACATTGCTAGAAGCAGAGTGAAACACACACATAAAACAAACACATTGATAATAATTTCATTCTTATGAACGTCAAAGGCCGCCACGTTTGACAAGTCGAGTCGGACAAATCGGAGAGTTTGAAACGATAACTCTAATTTATGACCTGTAATTCAGATTTGGACAACCGTTCCAATTCATTTTTTAACGAGTCTGAGCCCCGAGTTCCCGGGTTGTTTTGAACGCAGTCGGAGTACATCTCTGAAAAACCTTCTCTCCAACGCGATCATTACCAGGAGCAGACACACTTGTTGCTGCAACGCAGGCCTCATCGGAATAATCCCTCGCGGAGGCATCCGAGAGACCCGATATATTCAGAGAGAGAGAGAGAGAGAGAGAGAGAGAGAGAGAGAGAGAGAGAGAGAGAGAGAGAGAGAGAGAGAGAGAGAGAGAGAGAGAGAGAGAGAGAGAGAGAGAGAGAGAGAGAGAGAGACACAACCATATAACACCTGTTTCCTTCTCACTCCACCGGCTCCCCGGCTCCCTTTAGAGCCGCCTATAGTAAAACCCTCATCTCTCTCTCGCGCTCGCGTTCTCCTTCTCCCGAACCATCCCTATTTCAAACGGCTAATCACCGCCCACCGCTCCCCAAAAACAAACCACGGGCTCCCCACCGGCCCACCGACGCTCCGACAAACAGTTGGCTGGCGGTGCCGAGACCCCGCGTGAACGCCGGCGCTCTGGCGCAGGACGGGAGGTTTTTATGTAGATGGCGTCGCACTCTCCCTGACTCCCACTAGAAAGTAACTGTACCGCATAATCTTGTGTCGGAATCCCACCTCAAACCTTTTTTTTTACAGAATGCCTTTGGTTGTACCTTTTTTGAAGTTTATTTAAATGTATGTATATGTTTTTCTTTTTTAATTTATTTATTCTGTTTTTATTAACCTTCTATTAACCTAGCAACTGTGAGTAGTCAACTTGAAACTTGTTCTCTTCAAATCTTACTGTACCGTCAGCCATGTTGTTTCTTGTAAATGTAAACTAAATATTTATTTACCATCATCTGCTTCAGACATCTCACCCTCAAGTAAATACTTGAATATAATTATAGAATTAGTTTGGTCTTTTTCTCACTGAAATCCGAGAGACTTTTATCGTCGTTTTATCACCAGTGAGTACTTTTCAAAGGCTCGTCAAGCCCCTCCCCCCACTTTAGCCCGAACTTAATGACCAAGCATATTAGGCCCCGCCCCCCCCCCCCCCCCCCAGCACTCCTCTGCATGGCACACACTGCAGTGTGTTTGCAGCATAATAACCCCTCAGACTAAGTAAATGCCCACTATATGGGGCACAAATCTCATTTGGCCGGCGCCAACGCAGCCACACACACACACACACACGTACACACAGACACATGCATGTACACACACACACACACACACACGTCGATGCTTGCACACACACACACACACACACACACTGAGAGTGAGTGAGAGAGAGAGAGAGGGCGAGAGAGCTGAGTCTGCATGGCGGAGGCTGCTTACTCTAGCAGACCGGGGAGACTAATTAACATATTTCATTAAACGTATTGAGCTGCCGGGAACCACTACCGCCTCCAACATTTGGATGCAGGACTCATCTGGAGGGAGTTTCGGGGGGGAATTTGATTAAAATGCGTCTAGACCCTGACAGCGAGAAGAAAGAAGTGATCAGATTATTATTATTATTATTATTATTATTATTAGTGATATCACAAGCAGAGCAAGAATCGTGTTTCGTGTTTTGTCCATCTATGTTTGTCACGTTTGGATGCCCTGACCAAATAACCAAGGATTTAGTGTGTGTGTGTGTGTGTGTGTGTGTGTTTGTGTTTCTAACAGGTGACATATTTTTCCACTCTCTTTCTCGGGGCTGGGTGTGTGTGTGTGTGTGTGTGTGTGTGTGTGTGTGTGTGTGTGTGTGTGTGTGTGTGTGTGTGTGTGTGGGGGGGGGGGGGTGGTGGTAGTGGCATAGTGTTGGTATATTGACAAGGAAATCATTGGGTTGCTCAGCTGAATGGGCAGCAGCATTGATGCATCGAGTGACCATACACACGGCTCAAACTACCGAGGCAAGGAGGACACACACGCACACACACACACACTTTTATTGCCTGCCTCTTAAATGTATGGCCAGACCCCCACAGTCCAGTGAGCCGCATGTATCTGCAGGCCATTATGGGGGGGGGGCAGGGGGGGGGAGCACGACGGGGGAAAACAAAATGGAGGCATTGATTTCTCTCTTCTTTTTTTTTTTAAGTGACGTGAGAAATGCTCCCAATGTGTCCCTTCTTCCTCTCTGCCGGCCAGAAGGTTATTTTGTGGCCAAAAGTGGATATTGATTGCATCTCCCGAGCACTAAACACGGCCTTTCAAGGGAAAGCAGAGGACTTCTTATTTTATTTTATTGTATTTTTAGGCTGGTATTTATGTTTTTGCATAAGTGCGTGTTGCACGCGTGTTGTGAATCATTAATTCTCTTTAATTTGTTTTATGACGTAGCATCAAAACACCTGAGGTCCCACCAAGAGCGTTTAATGTTGTGGTTCTCAAACTATGTTTTTAACTCATGTACTCCTTCTAAGATATATTTTAAGCCAAGTAGCCCTTTAAAGTTAACGTGATGCTCTTATTGGAAAGATTTACCAAACCTGTTCCTGTGTTACTATTCAGATTTATGACGCTGTTTTAAGGGGGCATTCTCATTTTACAATTGTTCATAACCAATATTTAACACAAATAAAGTGTTTATATTCTGAGTACTCCCTTGCAATCCTGCAAAGCACCCCTAGGGGTACACGCACCCCCCCATATGAGAAACACAGATCTAACGTATACAGAGGAATACTTCTTCGGGCAAAAAGTTGATCGTCAGTTACCCTGACAAAGTCGGTCATAAACACCGGGAATTCTATAGCCTTGCTTCTATTATGCTTGTCGCGGGGAAAAAAACGGGACATCGAGGACACATCTATTATCAAATTCTGCAGCGTTGTCCCTCCGTCCGTCTGTCTGTACACGGGACGGCAGCGGCGGCGGCGTTCCGACCGTTTTGTTGTTTCAGCGCTACGGCGACGAATTCATCAGCGAGGCCGGGGGCGAACCTGGAAAACACTTTGTGTTGCAATATGTTAAAGACATTGACACCCGGTTGTGCCGCGGATAAGTAATACGCGAGTCGCGCACGCGGTGAAAATGCACATTTCTGCTGGTGTCAGTGGAAAAAAACCCAGGAAGATTCAGCTCGCATAATTTCTGTATTCTTTATTCTATTATTATCATACAATTCACACCAAAAACATCGCCTTCAAAGCACACACACACACACACACACACACACAGTTGCCAACACATCAGCCCTTAGCCAATGCAGCCGCTTTTGAAATGAATCCTTCAACCGTCACCGATAAGCCACCGATGTGTTTGGCTGCAGCCCCCCCCGCGCCTCTCGTGTCGGTTGGCATTACCGAGATTAATGAGCGCATGTGCGGCTCGCCGGACGCCATGTTGGATTTGCGTGGATTTTTTTACCGACGCGTGTCTTTGATGCGATGCACTGGAGGGGTCTGTTGGCCGTGGTTTGTCTCATTAATGGAAAACGACGGCTTTCGAAAGTTCTCCGAAGCGGTGTGGTGGTCGAGACACGGGCAGAGACTGAAGCCGCGACATGACCTCGGAAAACCACAGGAAACATTGAAATACTAATTAAACTATTACTATGTCTTTGTTTTTATCTGAACCGTCTTCTACGCGGAGGACACTTTCGTGAACATTACCGCCATGAATATTTAAGGTTTTATAATTTTTTTAAACGACACTAAAGCGATGAGTTTCATTATTTGCCGGCCTTGCGAGGCAGTGCATTGGGTGGACCAATTGGAATGAGCAGACCAGAAACCCACGGCGACGGCGTAACAAACTCTTGTGGGAGGGGAACAAAACGCAACTCAAATCTTCCTTTTCCCGTCGTACATAACCCAGTCCATGCTTCCACGCAGACACACACACACACACACACACACACACACACACACACACAAAGGCCGGTTACAAATTCACAGTTGAAAGTGTCGACTGGCAACCGCGTTGACACCTTGACCGCCTACAGAGAAGTCTCGCTGGATCATTTTCCAGCCGATTGATCCCAGCGTCAATACTATCAGCACACAGCCCACCGCACGCATGCATATGAAAATACACACACACGCCCATACGCAGGCACACACACACACACACACACACACACACACACACACACACATAAAAAAGAGAAAGAAGAAAAAAAAAACACAAACTAAAATTACAATATTGTTGCCCACAAACCAGGGGAACGATACTTGATTTATCGTATATCAAATATTTATATTTGCCCACATCAACGAATCAAATAATATCAGCAAATAGTCTACAGACCCCTGAGACGACACCACTTTTCCACCAATTTACGCGAAATATGCAAAAGATTACAATTTAAAGAAGGTCTATTATACTACATAGCCGTGATTGTAATTGTAGTCAAATCTAATTTTATTTGTATCGTCCTCGATATCAGTTAATATCTCAAAGGGCTTCACGGGCCCTCATAATCCTGAAGAAAACTATTTTCATTTGAAATATGGCTTAATTCAGATCATTTGAGAAGTGAGCTAGACTTTGCTAAAGCAATAATCTAAATAATCACAAAGAAAAAGTGTGTTGAGTTCCCCAGAACTCTCTGCAGTGTGTAGGCCAGCTGGACCGGTCCATGTAGACCCGGGGGGGGGGGGGGGGGGGGGGGGGGGGGGTTCTGCATTGTTTCTCTGTCTCCCTCGTTGAAACATTCTTGTTGTTGTCGTTGCCATTGTTGTTGTTGTCGTCGTCCGTTTTTTGTTCCCATCTATTCTAACGACGCCATGTTTTATTCATCGGCGCGGCAGTTTGCTGCTGCTGTCCTCGGCGAAGCAACGCGGCGACAACCTGGAGAATAAAACGCACCGACGCACGGCCACACACACACACACACACACACACACACACACACACACACACACACACACACACACACACACACACACACACACACACACACACACACACACACACACACACACACACACACAAAAAAACCTTTTTAAAAAGTACACCGACAGTTGTAGGGGATGGAGAGCAGTGGGCTTCTGCTGAACTGAAATGAATAGAGAGTCCCGGTAACCCGATGAAGCTGGTGTCTCTGTTCAATACCATGCGGCGCGAGATGTCGGTTCACGGTCTGACGTCGTGGGAAATCACTCCCATCACCCTATTTTACATTATATATAGCATTTTGTGTGTGTGTGTGTCGGTGTTGTGTGTGTGTGTGTGTGTGTGTGTGTTGTGCATTCAAGATAAGATAAGATAAAACTTTATTGATCCCGAAGGAAATTCGGGTGCGAGAGGTTGCATCGCAATAGAATAAACAGTAGAATAATAAAAATAAAATGACAAATTCACAAATTTACAGTCTAAATGTAAATCTATAAAAATATAGGTAAGATATTCAGTCAGCAAAACAAGTTGGCAATGGAGAGAGAGAGAGAGAGAGAGAGAGAGAGAGAGAAAATAAACGCTATTTCATATATAATCCCCTCTAACTTTCTCTTATATTCTGCTTTACAGGCGGTGAGATGCTAAGATATAAACACAGGCGTGTGTGCGTTCGGCTCAAAGTTTCAGCTCAAAGTTTCAGCTCAAAGTTTCAGCTCAAAGTTTCTCTCCGAGCGAAACAAGATAAATGCTATCTATCATCTCTGCTGCTGCCTTTGTTGCCGTCCTTTCCGCTGTTGCATTTGTTCGCCATGACTAAACACTATTATTATTAATTTTTATTTTTGTGTTTTTGTATGCGTCATCCAGAGCGGCGGTGAGTCACGGTGAATCACAGATTATCCAGGTCCCGGGACGAGTGTTCCGGTCCGGGGGTGGGGGGGGGTCTTTAAAGCAGTGTGAGTAACCGCGTAATGATCCTTTAACGGCCGACCCGGCGGTCTCCGTCAGCCGCGGACGGGGGGAACTGTTGACGATGTCACGGAACGCTGCTTCCCGGAAAGCCCGGGCCCCACAACTCACTTTAAGCACCGGTGTGTGTGTGTGTGTGTGTGTGTGTGTGTGTGTGTGTGTGTGTGGTGTGTGTGTGTGTGTGTGTGTGTGTGTGTGTGTGGGGGGGGAAAAAAAAAGAGAAGAGCAGTTTATTAGCATGCAGGAATCGCTGCAGTATAAACTAAACTACGAGCCGACTGTATCCATGTATGGGAATATATGCGCGTACATACACTGGTGTCCGTGTTCATGATGATTTACGTACATACAGTGCACACTTTATTCCCATATTGGGAATTTCTGCATTGGGAATAATTGGGAAGTGTGTGTGTGTGTGTGTGTGTGTGTGCGTGTGTGAGGTGGTGGTGAAGTTGTCGTGGGGTGTTGTGGTATTTGATATGCTTTGATATAATCTCTACGATATACATCGCTGCCAAAAGCAGCCCTAATATTTATACAAAGTGTCCTGGAAACGGAGGACCTTTTAAATTTCAGGCTGTGCGTGAACAACAAGAGAGACAAGACGGACGCCCTAAATGCTAATGGTAACTGACGATGTGATTAGACAAGTGACAACGTAATTAGCCTTTCCAAATCTCTTGCTTTAAGAGACGTTATTTTATTCTCCTTGCTGGCGGCCCGGTGGCGTCCATAATTTTTTTAATTTGCAAAAAAAAGACCCACAAAAAAAAAATCACATGTACCCCAAAAGTGCCCCTCCCCCCAGCCCCCCCCTCCCCAAAAAAAAGAGCAATTTGGATAAAATGGATATACTTCCAAAGACACCAAATTAGCAATGACATTCTTGACTTTTTAGAATTTTTTTTGGCTGACATACTAATACGTATAATTATAACAGTCAAAGGATCCATTAGGCACTCAAGTCAGGCTCGCCCGAACCCCACGCGAGCACAGCGGTCCTGAACCCGGCGGCAACTTTATCTGCTCCGCGAGTCAAACACGGCAATTTGGAATGAAACGGCATCGATCGGGTGGGTGGGTCCAAAGGATGTCAGAGTCACAGAACCCCCGCCAACCCCCCCAACCCTCGCATACTTTGCTGAAGGCTAGGGTGTTGCAGACAGGGGCCCACACACACACACACACCACACACCACACACACACAGGCGGCACACACCCTACGTTGTTAGAGCAAGACTGGCCGAAACAAGTTGAGGGATAGCTCAGCGCCGAGGCTGTCCATCACACTCCCTCGCATTTCGTCTTCATCATCATCATCTTCCTCTTTGTTTTTTCATATTTCTTTCAGCTTTTTGTCTCGCGAGCAAAAACCGTGACGTGCGTTGTATTGTTCGACATCGGCCGGGTCTGGATTTACGTCAAGACTTCCCGATTTAGAGTCTCGGGACGGCGTGTTTAATGTCGGACGCGAGGAGATGGTGAAAGCTGTACTGTACTGTGGCCAACGTCTGTGTGTGTGTGTGTGTGTGTGTGTGTGTGTGTGTGTGTGTGTGTGTGTCCAACGTGTGTGTGTGTGTGTGTGTGTGTGTGTGTGTGTGTGTGGCCTACATGTTTTTTTTAAAAGAAAAAGGAAGGGAATCTTTTGGTCTGGCATGTTGTTGCTTGGCTGATCTAGAAACATCCTCTTGGGTTTGAGCCTGGTTATCTACAGGACGCAATTCCCTACCAAACACTAGCATCCCGTCAACCTGAAGGCAAAATACCAGCCAGTAAACGTCTCAAAAGATCTGAAGGGGCGACCCTGTGTAATATATATTGACACAAATACTCGGCTGTCGGTTTGATCCCTGTCTCCACGTAGCTAAGTGTTGGGACACCCTAACCCCAAGACGAGCTAGGTGTCGACACCGCCGTCGGTGTATGAATGGGTGAATGTGAGGCAATACTCTCAAGCGCTTCGGATAAAAACGCTTTAAATATAAATATAAATATAAATGCAATCCATTGACTTTATGATCCTTTATCGTTTTCTCACACAAGGATCGGTCACGATCAAAGCAATGTGTCGTATACGCACTGGTATGTAACGTTGAATATAAAGACATGGTCATGGTACTCAAACGCTTCATGTGTCACACGCGTCCTACAGCTCCGTCCTGTTGTCCCGCGGTCCAGCATCCGGGAGGAATTATAATGCGCGACGCGTCCGCGGGAGGCAGCGGCCCGAGACTGATTGCATGAATATCGCGGCCCCCCCCCCCGTCATCATCAAGGGCATCGGCCCCCCAGGAGCCCCCGGCACGCCACGCCACGCCGAGAGAGACAGCATTTCAAACCGTCGCGGTCAAGCTCCTTGACTTTGACACTTGATGAAAAGTTTCCAATGCTTCCATCCCCGCCCCCCCCCCCGCGAACATGTCTTTGTTGTGTGTGTGTGTGTGTGTGTGTGTGTGGCGCACGGAAAAGGCCAAACGTGACGGAGGAACGCGGGGAGAAAGGGTGCGGCGCGGCGCGGTCTGAAAAAACCCTCCAGGTGCTCCTCGCCCACATCACCGACTTTAACTTCTCCTCACTAACTGAACCTTTCGGAGCCAACTGAAATATATATATCATTTTGTGAAGATCGCCATTTTTTGGATGACGACGATGATGACGATGATGACATTTCCTGTTACCTTGATATTATTAGATATACGACGTTTCGTGAGGAAAAAAAAACACTGCGGCAATGACCGGCACTACGTTAGCCAGTTAAAGATGGAGAGAGCTAGCACAGTGCTACGAGAGTCACCGTAGCGCGGCCGCGACCTCTGACCCACGGGGTCGCAATAAAAGTTACACTCGCCGCC
Organism: Coryphaenoides rupestris; assembly: GCA_002895965.2. Classification (NCBI taxonomy): domain Eukaryota; kingdom Metazoa; phylum Chordata; class Actinopteri; order Gadiformes; family Macrouridae; genus Coryphaenoides; species Coryphaenoides rupestris. The sequence goes on along the minus strand of PIJE02001845.1, from coordinate 29,952 downwards.
GTGGCATTTCTAAAGCGCAGCGGGCAACATTTGTTCGTCACGGCGATTTGAAAAAGGCCATAATGTTGTGTGTGTGTGTGTGTGTATGTATTTATTTATTTTCCGTTAGAAAGGTTGCGTCCGATTGCCACCGTCAGCATTTTTGTTTTTTTTCAGACTCACTGCCCGAACAACTCTGCGGGGTCTGCTGAATAATATATAACCGTGTTGACCTTTTTGTCAAAAGATACCCTTTTCAGAAGCATCAATTACAGTACATCAATATTCACCGTATATCCACCACTCTCTCACTCTCTCTCTCTCTCTTTCCTGCTCGAGAACCCCCCCCCCCGGCTCTGTGATCCATTGGTTGGGTCTGTATTGATATACACTCCGCCCCCACCCCCCCACCCCAAGCCCCTCCCCTCCCCACACCACCACCTCCCCGAGCATGAGTGACACATGACTTTTTAAACCAGTTAGGTGACCCACCTCGCTGGCAGTTGGGTCAATTTAAATTCAATGACGGGAGCCGCCGGCAATCCTTAGCATTGTCAAAGGGCAGCGGGCGGTAAAAGTTTGAGGGTTGTCGCTCATGTCGTGGCTTTTCAAAGTTCGGGGAGACGATCGGAAAAAAAAAGCAGGCGAAGGCGTCGCCGTTGCCGTCGAGGGAATAGCGCGGCCGTTAAAGATTTGTTAGTTGCGCGAAACACACAAGGTGGCGGCGTTCTCTCCGGAACGATCCGGGAAAAACGCATCGGAAGGCGTCGCAGGTGCGTTTATGACCACGGAAACACAGAGGGTGCGTTTCCAAGGGCAATTACTCGTTTTCTGCCGCGCCGGCCATCCGGGGAGCACGTATTGACCCCGTATTAAAGCAGCACACTGAATCAGTTTTATTAGATTACCACCCAACCTTGACCCCTTTACACACACACACACACACACACACACACACACTCTTACACACACGCAACGTACCCACAATCCTCTCTGTGGAGTGTGGGGGGGATGGTGGGGGGGGGGGGGGGTGGTCTGGGGGCTATTTCATGGCAGGAACTCATCTCCCGCTAAACTGCTTTAACCTGACCCCCCTTGCACTTGGCTAATGCATTAGCTCCACCCGGACGTGTCCAAGGTTGATTACGCCAGCTCTGTGTTAACAACGTGACGTACAACTTCCGGAACACGGGAGGCGTCTTCTGGGGGGGGGGGGCGACAAGCGGCCCGGGGATTAAGGACACGTGGACTTAAGGAGGAGAGTACCGCAGGAATATCGCGGTGGTCCGTCAAGCTTGGCTGGGCTGGAATGGAACGGGAAAAGCCGCCGGCTGGCTAGCTAGCTGTGTGTTCGCGCAAATTGGTAGGTGGGGATACGAGATGTGTTTGTATTTTTGCCATCACGTACAGTAGTGTGGTGTGAAGGGGAGGGGGTTTGCGGTCGACAGGTGAAACAAGGGGGACGGAGCGGCAAATTGCCTGAGATTGCCGCAGCTGTAGGGAAAGGCCGACTCCGGAACCCTGAACGCCGACTACCCCGCTGAACGCTGGCTACTCTGTTGTTTATCCTTTTGTAAGCCGATGGGCAATCTTTTATTTGGAATTAAAAACCATTTGTTCAGCATAACCGCGACTACCGACTCTCATTCCCGGTCAAAGGACCCCGAACTAAGCCACAAAACGTGGCATTGTGGCTACAGTGTTACATGTTATACTGTATATGTGAATGAACAATGAACAACGATGTGAATATGAAGCTAACGCCATACTAAAATACACGAGAACAAAAGGGCTTCAAATAAAGGTTGTGATTGTGAAATTGCATTTTTTTTTTTCCTCGCCAGGCCAGCAAACCTCGTGAATCCGGGACGCACTCAGGCTTTGCGATGATCCCTGCGCAGCTGCCGAGGCGAGGGCCTGGTCGGAGGAGATACCCTGGAAGCCCCCGCTAGTCACCGCCGCTAACCCCGCTGATCAGTTCTGGCAGCAGGGAGCCCAGATTTGGCCCGGCCCCTCCTGGGTTCCGGCAGCATTCTGCGGCCCTGGACTGGCTGGTCTACTGGCAGCAATTTATTGGATATCCTTTTCTTTGAGCGCCGATCTCCCTCACCTCAGCGAAAGTGGCACACCTGAGATGTTCACCAAAGTAACGGCTACAACTGTGAAAGATGACTTTTTTTTTTTATTTACCCGATTTGGGACTTTCCCCTGATAGCAAGAGGCACCGGAGATCCTGTACTAACTCTCAAGCCTACTCACCCTGCCAACTGTCTAGCTAGCTTTCACAATTAATACTAATACTAATACTAAGCCCATTATACATGTTGTGATAAGATATTGGATTCTTTTAATCCATTTGTAAATGTGCAATTTACTGAATATTGGCTCCTGATGTTGTTTAGGGGGGTAGTGAAAGTTAGTGAAAGTTATAGGGGGGTAGTGAAGCCCAATATTCCACATAAAACCGTGAAAAAATAAACCTCGGAATGAATAGTAAATCGATGTTCAAAGTTTTATAACAACAGGGAAGTGTCGCAGCCTGTATTATTCCAAGAACAATATATGCATATAATAATTAATGCGAGGGACCATAACTATGACCTCACAAGTTTCCCAGCTTGCTTTAGTCCGCCAAGCGGCCAAGAACAAATACATTATTAATTTCAGAATGATCTGCCGTGCATTTCAAAAGCTATGCACAAATGCACAGATGCACTATTCCTTCTTGATAAATGACTAAAAATGATTAATGACGAAAAATCAGGACGCATTCATTTTCTATTGATCACACATATCGACGAATCAACCTCATTCTCTCAATGACTCCACGTATGCAAAACATTTCAACAGCAGCAGCAGCAGCGACTTCCCACGGCAAACAAAAAGTCTAAAAGTCCAACTAAACAGTCGCGCTATTGGAGAAGTGCACCGTCTACATTGATTCCTCACCCCCTCCTCTATAGTGCAGCAGAATAATCACACCCTCACCCCCTGAACACTTCACACAAACTTTAGAATGTCTAAAAGAAGGTCAAGTCGAGATGTGGATCCTCCTCTCCTCTTCTAAACCAGCCAGCCAGCCAGGCCGGTGTTGACGGGGGGGATCTACCAGTGGGGGGCGAGGTCTTATCTCCGCCTTTGATTCGGCACAACCGGCCCCCCCCGATCCGAAAACAGAGCTCAGATCTGTGCATGCTAAGTGATGCAATCGACAGCACGTCAACGAAGACACGAGGAGACGGCAGCGGAGGAACCTTTAAGCCGATTCTCTCTCTCCGCCGGCCGACGAGTTGGCCGGCGGTTTTTGCAATTGTTTTCGAACTGTTTAGCGATGCGGAGAGAGTATTGAGCGTGAGGGTTAACAGATCGAGGTGTAGGCCGCTGTACTCCGAGCATGTAGAAGCAGACGCCGGGCCGTTGCCATGTAGATGTCCAGCAGAGTGAATCATTCTTACACATCGATTGCATGAAGAGTGTGGTATATGTCAAGATATATGGAGCTTTCACACTGTCCACTGGGGTTTCAACACTGAACACTGCAGGAGAGTTTGTCCGCGGCGCCGATTGACTCCACCGCGTCGGGACTCGGGCTCCGTAGACGCTCAGACGTGGAGCTGGGTTCCGCTGGGTCCGGGATCCGTAGAGACACTTTTTTTGACGGAGCTGTCTCTGCTGGTTCTGAACCCAGCGGTGTCGGGGTCCGCAGAGACACCGTTTGACGGGGGCCGTCCGCGGTGCCGAAATTCGCACCGCTCGATTCCGAACTGAGCCACGGCGTTTAACTTTGAATTCACTTTTTAAATCTGCAATCCTTCTCGTGACGGTAGCACGAATTAAACCGCAGTTTCAATCTACATTTACAGATATATGATGCAAAAATAACAAAGAAACGGAAGCAGTTGAAACGATTGCTATTCCTTCTGACCTTCTTCGGCGTCGGCCGCCGTGACACCCGGTGCGGTTCTCTCCTTCAGTTCTATTTCTGGTTGCGACGATTCAACGCGACGCCACGGACACACTCGGCAGGAGGTTAATCTCGACTAGAAGCTAATCGAGTCACCTTCTCCCCCGCTCAACAGCTGAAGGCCACCGCTGTCCCAAGTATCTCACGCTCACCTCACCCTCCTCATCCTCGCGCAGATGTAGAGACGTACCCTACTGAAATAACAGGAATACAGTACGCAGCCTTTCTTCTGGATGAGGCAAACACAGAAGCAGACGGGCGATATTCGTACGACTTTATGTTCAATCGTGCGCTTTAGAATAAGAATCGCGTGGTATGGAGCGGGTTGTGTGCAACGGGATTGAACAGAAGTGATGGCCAGCAAGGTAAACACACGCATACGGACACTAACACACGCAGACGCGCCGACACATGCGCACACACACAAGTGGCTTTGCTGCCGATTAGCCGCTCGGCACGGAAAACGCCGCGCCGGGCTCCTCCGGTTCATTCCGAGAGGCCTCCTCATTGACTTCTATTGAATGCGTGAATCAATGACGGAGCATTAGCATTACACAGGGACACGCTCTGGCTCATCTCTCTCTCTCTCTCTCGCTCTCTCTCTCTTTGTCTCTCGCCCATCTGCGGCGGGCCCTTAAGTGGTTAAATAGCGGCGGCGGTGAGGGTGACGGACGGGTCATCCTGACCGCAGTTGGCACCAGGACTAGCACTAACACCAGTACTAGCACCAGCACTAGCAGTAACACCAGTACTAGCACCAGCACTAGCAGTAACACCAGCACTAGCAGTAACACCAGTACTAGCACCAGCACTAGCAGTAACACCAGCACTAGCAGTAACACTTAACACTGCTACCAGCACTAGCTCCAGCAGTAACACTAGCACCAGGACCAGCTCCAGCAGTAACACTAGCACCAGGACCAGCTCCAGCAGTAACACTAGCACCAGGACTAGCAGTAACAGTAACACTAGCACTAGCACCAGCACTAGCAGTAACACCAGCACTAGCAGTAACACCAGTACCAGCACTAGCAGTAACACTAGCACTAGCAACAGGACTAGCAGTAACACTAGCACTAGCAGTAACACTAGCACTAGCACCAGGACTAGCAGTAACACTAGCACTAGCAGTAACACCAGCACTAGCAGTGACACTTAACACTGCTACTAGCACCAGCACCAGCAGCAACACTAGCACCAGGACCAGCAGTAACACCAGTACTAGCACCAGCACTAGCAGTAACACTTAACACTGCTACCAGCACTAGCTCCAGCAGTAACACTAGCACTTATCACCAGGACCAGCACTAGCAGTAACACCAGCACCAGAGAGAGAGAGAGAGAGAGAGAGAGAGAGAGCTAGCATTGTTCCACCTGCACTGTCAACGATCATTCTACAATCTCTGCAATAAACCAGATTATCCAACGTCCTACCTGTGTCCTGTGTTGGAGAGTCCTAGAAAAGCCACTTGAGTGGCATGGCCGACTGCCACACCGGGGCCCAATGTGGGCTCCTTCAATCAAGCAAGGGACACTCAGAGGCCACCCGGCACCAGCCCTTCCCCCTGATCACACCTGATGGCCACCAGTGGAGCCCACCGGAGGACAGGGGTGGTAGCGCAGGCCACCGCCATGGACAAACACCGGTCGCTAGCCGAGGCCATCGGGGCCCCATGCTCCGGGAGGGAGATGGGGATCGTGCTTCATCGCCCCCTGCTGGTGGAGGGGCCGACGTGGGCACCTACTGCACATCCCATACATGCTATACAGACACCACTGCCATCACGAGGTCAGACAAAAGCCATTGTATGTCAGTAGGAACACACTCACATTTACAATTTTTCACAGTCAACCTTGTTTTACTTTTTTAATAAATGCTCTCTGACTTCATTTTCTTTTTATGGGCACTTCCAGGTTGTGACTTATAACCCCAGGACCGATTCCCATTCACTTGCTTTATTTATTTATTACCCTCCTTGGCAAGTCCTATAGCCAGCGATAGCGACTGAGATCTCCCCCCCCCCCCCCTCTACAGCTGTAGTGTCTCTTCTCTCTCCCCCCCCCCACTTTTATCGGATTACCATTGACCGACAAATAAACCCCCCCGAACCCAAGTCTGCTGAGCAAAGCTCTATTCCTCGGGCCGCTATGGCACTTTGACATTGGGACGGACAACAAACAAACCCTCTGGCCACAGGGTGTGTGTGGTGTGTGGGGGGGGGGGGGGAAGCAGAAGCACCGTAATCCATCCTGACCTTTCTCTCTCCCCCCCCACCCGCCAACGCCGGCGGTGACTCAGCCTTTTTAAAATCGGTTGAAGAAGGTAAAGAGCTGAAGAGCGAGCAAAACTTTTTTGCCGCGGCGCCGGTGGTCCGCCCGTGTGTGTGTGTGTGTGCCGGTGGCCCGCCCGTGTGTGTGTGTGTGTGTGCCGGTGCCCCGTGTGTGTGTGTGTGCCGGTGGCCCGCCCGTGTGTGTGTGTGTGTGCCGGTGGCCCGCCCGTGTGTGTGTGTGTGTGCCGGTGGCCCGCCCGTGTGTGTGGCCCGCCCGTGTGTGTGTGTGTGTGCCGGTGGCCCGCCCGTGTGTGTGTGTGTGCCGGTGGCCCGCCCGTGTGTGTGTGTCCGGTGGCCCCCGTGTGTGTGTGTGTGTGCCGGTGGCCCGCCCGTGTGTGTGTGTGCCGGTGGCCCGCCCGTGTGTGTGTGTGTGTGCCGGTGGCCCGCCCGTGTGTGTGTGTGTGTGCCGGTGGCCCGCCCGTGTGTGTGTGTGTGTGCCGGTGGCCCGCCCGTGTGTGTGTGTGTGTGCCGGTGGCCCGCCCGTGTGTGTGTGTGTGCCGGTGGCCCGCCCGGTTTTTTTTCTGAGGAGAAAAAAAATGGCGGATACAGTTTTTTTTTGTGGAGGGGAAAGGGTTTGATTTAGTTGGCTTTCGGTTGTGTTCGTTATTCCGTATTGTAGAATCTCATGTAATTGTGACTTTGGTGTCATTAGCAGGGATTCAGGGGCGGGGGGCAGCGGGGGGCTGGTGTGTGTGTGTGAAAACTAACTGATTAACAATCTTGGATAATTTACATTTTGTTCTTTTCTTTTTATGCCAACTGTGGCACCACTGCTTTGGGGATTATCCAGAACAGTCGGAGAGCGAGAGAGGCAGAGAGAGAGACAGAGAGAGAGAGAGAGAGGCAGAGAGAGAGACAGAGAGACAGAGAGAGAGAGGCAGAGAGAGAGACAGAGAAATAGAGAGAGAGAGAGAGAGCGATAACAGAGCCTGAGGCAGAAAGAACGACACATTTCGCTCGAGGTAATTTTGAATAATATATTTTTTCATATTAATATCAGAATAACACGATGAGAAGCTGTAATGAGATGAAGGCAACTTTACCCGGATAGAAAGAGCTTTGATGTGGTGTGTGTGTGTGTGTGTGTGTGTGTGTGTGCGGTGTGTGTGTGTGTGTGTGTGCGTGTGTGTGTGTGTGTAGGGCTTTAAGGTCTCAAAGACCAGGGAGTGGGGGAGCTAAGAAATGAAGAGCACAGGGTAGTAAATGTTAAAATTACCATATTGATGGATGTTACAAAATACTGGTTCATCTTTTTTTTATCAGGGTCTCCGCAACGCATAATAATAATGGTCATTTGCTCTGCCTATTTGCATAGTTTCCATAATTATTCAATTTTTAGGTCATTGCGCTGGAGAGAAAGAACGATTTTTATACGTAAAACTACCGCAGAAGAAACCTATTTGTTGTATTAAATATTTGGGCAGTTATGAAGCTTTCATGTTAGATACTGGATTCATTTGGTATTTTTTGAGATGGGGTGGGGGTGGTTGTATATATTTCATTAATGGGGTCCACCCGTCAACACACTGTGGCTGGTCCTGAAATCCTAACTGATAAGGTCGCTCCAATATTCCTGGTAATATACCCCCCCCCCCCCTTTGGGAGAGTTGATATTTTGAACAGTAGGCAGATACCCAATGGGCATATTCTCTCTCTCTCCTCTCTCTCTCTCTCTCTCTCTCTCTCTCTCTCTCACACACACATACATGCTACCACACACGCAGCACCCACACCCACACACACACACACACACACACACACAGGCTGGTGTTATTTCACCATGAAGGGCCTCGGAAACCGAACACGGTTAATGGGGCCCTCTGCGGCCCTCGGCCTCTGATCAATAAAGATGACTTCATCGAGCCCCGGGGGGGGGGCTGCCACCGTCACAAAAGGTCAAAGGTCAAATGGGGTGATAATGATGACGGTAAATCAAGAGGCTGCGGTCTAAAAGGTGATTGGCTAGTTTGGTTTACATCGGTGATCAGTGATCAGTATTCAGCTGCAGGTACGGGTGTCCTAGCGCATGTCTGAGCACAGTCCAGAAAGTACTTGTTAGGATTGAGATTATGCTTTGTTTTCCCTCGTAGAAAAAAAGAATAATGTAATATATTAAATATTTGTTGAAGTTTTTTTCAAGTTAATGTACATATAGTGCTGACTTAACCTGTGGTGCACTGATTAGCCAATGCACCACAGGCTTGCAGCACCACCCCCCCCGGACTCTAACTGGGCCAGGTGAGACTTGTCCCCCCACCCCCCCAGACTCTAACTGGGCCAGGTGAGACTGTCGCCCCCACCCCCCCAGACTCTACTGGGCCCAGGTGAGACCTGTCGCCCCACCCCCCAGACTCTAACTGGGCCAGGTGAGACTGTAGCCCCCCCCCCCCAGACTCTAACTGGGCCAGGTGAGGCTGTAGCCCCACCCCCCCCAGACTCTAACTGGGCCAGGTGAGACTGTCGCCCCACCCCCCCCAGACTCTAACTGGGCCAGGTGAGACTGTAGCCCCACCCACCCCCAGACCTCTCAAACTGGGCCAGGTGAGGCTGTAGCCCCACCCACCCCCAGACTCTAACTGGGGCCCAGGCGAGGCCAATTAAGCCAGCCACCAAACACACACACTCCCACAATTATCTATGTTGATTGTTGCTGATCAATAAAGTTCAGTTTCTTTCATTTTCAACTCCTCTCGACTACTATACCAGTATTAATGGTAACGTTATAATACCAGTTGAGAAGAAAAGATTTGTGGCGTGGTGTCGACGGTGGGCTATCTGAGCCCCTACTTCTGCGACAGCGTTGGTACAGAAGGAGAAAACTCTGTTTCCATGTAAGGAGTAAACTCACACTCTTCTCAGAGAGGGAAGAAGTACACATTTCCAAGTTATTTCCTTGTGTACTTGATGGCTTGGATGTCGCCATTTGATGTTTTGAGCAACTGTGGCAGAAATGTCATTATTATATTAAGTTCAGTTGTTCTGCCAATATGATTATATGTTTCTATTTCTCCCTGTGAACATGAGAAAATAAGTGGTAATAAATGTGACATTTTTCTTCCACTTATTTTTACTTGTTCTTTGACCTTTGATGATTGCAGAACTCAGAACTTTATTTCGGTGGTGTTCGGTGTGTTTTTTTTGTTTTTGTTTGTGAAAGTGGCTCTTCTGTTTTTAAATTTTGTTTTTTTGTAAAGAGCGCTGGGGGGGGGGGGGGGGAGGGCGGGAGGGGGGGGCGGGGTGGGGAAGGAGGGAGGAGGGGGGGGGGAGGGGGGGAGGGGGAGGGGGGGGAGGAGGGAGAGGAGAGAGAGGAGGAGGAGGAAGGAGAGGGAGGGGGAGGAGGAGGGGAGAGGGGAGGGAGGGGGGGAGAGGGAGGGCGTGGGCGGGGGGGGGGGGGGGGGGGGCGGGGGGGGCCGTGGTTGTTGGCTTGTTGTGGCTGTTTTTTGTGTCTTTTGTGTTACATAAATAAAATGAGATAAAAAAGATATCTGGTAAAAGATTTATTTGATTTTGTGGCATTCATATTTTGAAAATATATAGTGTATTTATTGTGTGTAATCTCTGGGTCCAGAGGAGATAGTTGAATCGGAAGAGTCCCTGGCGCCTCCCTGTGAGGTTTTTTTCTGTGACTTTGTTTTTGTGGTGTTTGTGGGTGCAGTGTTTGTTATTTTTACTTCGGCCTTGTTGTGGTGTCGGTTTTTTTTGGTGTGGGTAGTTGGTGTGCTTGATTTTGAGTATGTCTTCTAGGACTGGAAGTGAAAGACCGAGGCTGACAAAGGTTCGTGATGAAGACGGACTTTACTATATAATTCTGTATTTCTTCTTCATTGACTGCCGTGGAACCATGAGCTAACGCTAAATCCACGGGTGATTTTGAGTTTTTTACGTAAGGAAAACGACAATACTACCTTTCATAGTGTAGAAACATTTGTCTCGTAATTATATGGCCACAGCTAAATGGATGGAGCTATCTTGGCTATCAAATGCAACGCATGACAATAAAGATGGCGGATTTATACCTTTATCAAAAATAAAGACAATCATCCGATCTCCCAGAGAGAAAGGTAGGTGAGTTTTTCTCCAACTCCTCGAAAGAAACTTAAAGGCAGGTCAACAATGTAACACTAATATCCATGTTGTTGTCAGAACGCCAATTCGTGAGATTGTTGTGTGCAGGCCAACAGAAAGGGTACCGAGGGCAGACCCTTGAGGTGGCTGTCACAACATAGGGAGTCTTTAGTGACAAAGCAAACTCCCCACTCTACCATAGAGAGAGAAC
>PIJE02001845.1:15000-17339 GCA_002895965.2 Coryphaenoides rupestris | reverse complement strand
ATACAGTCCAGGGCTGGAAGCATGTCTGAGGTCTAGAGTCATGTATGATGTTTCAAATCCTCCGGATGGTATTAATAAAACAAGTGGTGTTTTTTTTGTATTGCGAAGAAGTAGAAGAACACGAACCCTCACTGCCCCTCCCATGCACACACACACACACACACACACATACACACACAGTTAGTACACAGTACATGCACTCACATAGTTTCACTACATAACTTATTACAGAACTTATGACATACTGTACATACATGCAGACATACATGGTCTGTACTCACTTTATTCAATACTTTTTTCATATTAATCTGTTCTTTATATTGCCTTGTTGTTATATGCCTATTTGTTTCTATTTCTAATTTCTTTCTCTTTTTTGCTGTAAATACTGTAAATATTGTGGATATTCTGATCCTCCAATTCGTGTTATTTGCATTGCATTGTTCTTTTGCACATCCCGGTGGGCATCGGTGTGTGTATGTGACAATGTAAATTTCTTGAATCTTGAATCTTCAATGAGAAAGACAAAGAACAAGATGAAGACAAAGATTAGGTGCGGTTCAACAAGACTATGAGACAATGAGAGAGAGACAGAGAGAGAAGAGAAGAAGAAAAGAAAATCAATCAAGCATTCACCGGCTCCACCGTATCGGTATACATTATTCCCAGGCCTGTGTTTCGTGTTCAGATCAATATCTGTAAATTATCGGCGGCCTGCTGTGCATGGGTGGAGTGCGGATCGCTTCCATTTGAAACCGGCGACGGAAATCCAAAAGTGGATCGGCTATTGAGCCCCACACGCATGCACCTGAATACCCGGCAGTTTCGGATCGATCGCTGATTTATTTCCCCCCCCCCCCCCCCCCGTAATGGCGGCGCCCGCGTACGGCATACGGGTGTGGACGCACGGATATCCCCGATAAAAACGTGCGGCGAGGGAACGAATGTTCGTTTTGTGTTCCTGCGAGGCTGCGGGGGGCCATATTTTGTTGATCCCATTTTCCTTTGTGTCAGCGGGGTGTGTTGGCGAGGACGTTGTTCTTGAGGAGCCATTTCTAGGTGCAGCTGCTCCCGGGGAAAATCGTCACCGCTTTCTCCCCACCCACCCCACCTCCCAGTAATGAGCGCAGGGTGTTGGGAAGAATGGTGGGGGGGGGGTGTGTGGGGGGGGGGGTTCTGTTGGTGGTTTGCGTGGTGTGGAGGGGAGGAGAGGGGAAGGGGAAGGGAGGGGAGGGAGGGAGGGAGGGAGCTGAGGTCCGGCAGTGACACAAGCTGTCTACTCTGGACAGCGTGTTTCTGTTTGACGGGGATAGCTAGCTTCCCGGAGCTAGCCACGAGAAGGACGCCGAAGGATAAGCCGGGGGAATTTAATTTTGCATTATTGACGAGCTATTCACAGCAGGGACGGGACGGACAGCGGGAGGGGGGAGGTGGGGAGGTGGGGAGGTGGTTCGTGAGAAGAAGAAGAAGATTTAGCACGGGTGGGGAGAGGTTTATCAAAATGAGAAGAACAGTTGGCTCGCCAGAAATGTGAGCAGTCAGCGTAATTTACGGTACATTTATAATTATGTGAGCGGAATTAGCACGGCATCGCGGAAAATAGACAATTTCCAAAGTTCCCCTGAACTCATAAAAGTAATCAAAGTAAATTAATTAATTTCCACTGGGATTTCCAAAATTCCTTCCTTCAATGTTACTATCTTCCATTTCCGAAATGAAAGACAGTAATGAAGTTCCAGTCTCTCTCTCTCTCTTCCACTCTCCCTCTCTCTCTCTCTCTCTCTGTATCTCTCTCTGTGTCTCAGTCTCTCTCTCTCTCTCCCGCTCCCCATCTCCCTCTCTCTCTCACTCTCTCTCTCTCTCTGTGTCTCTCTCTGTGTCTCAGTCTCTCTCTCCCGCTCGCTCTCCATCTCCCGCTCTCTCTCTCGCCCTCTTAAAACGGTTTACGACACATCAAGACACAACCTTCCCGTGTCAAATTTCACAGCCACCACCACCATCACCACCACCACCACCACCACCATGGCTGGCTCTATTTTTTCTCCTCCCCTATCACCTTGGTCTCCGACGCCGGGACACACAGAGTACGGAGTAACCTGCACAGGAGGAAGTAGAAAGAAAAAAAAAGCCAATTAAGCTAATGCAGTGCCGGTGTCATAAGGTTGTAGATATTTCAAGCGTGGAGCAATTTACAGCGCTTGCATTAAACACCCCACACACACACGCACACACACACACACGCACACACACACACACACACACACACACATGCAGCCCGTGCACGCTCGAGAGATTTATTATGCTTTTAGTCGCGTGATCCGCGATACAATTAGCGCGAGGTG
>PIJE02001845.1:0-10000 GCA_002895965.2 Coryphaenoides rupestris | reverse complement strand
CGCCGACGCTACTGTGGTCGTGGGTGGGCTCTTTGAAAAGCAGAGAGAGAGCGAGAGAGCGAGAGAAAGGAGAGAGAGAGAAACACACACAGACACACACACACACACACACCATACCGTCCCTTGTATCTTCCATCTACTTCTTCTCAGTCTCTTCTACTTCAAGGTTTCGCGGCCCCTCGCACGCCTTTGTGTTCCGGCGCCGGCTTCATCAAAAAGAACTTTATGCACAACAGCGTTTTGCTCGCCGATTACATAAACCTGTAAAGTTGTCTCCCCCGCCTCCCCCGCCTCCCCTCATCCCGTCCTGTCCTCCCCTCCTCCCTTCTCCACCTCCTCCTCGGTGTCTCGTGAGCGGCGGGTAAACACCTCGTACTTGTTAGCAAATAGTCCACTCCACACAACAAAAGGAGGTGAAAAGGACCCTTTTAACAAGCAGGGTTTTAAGCGTTGGGATTATTTTAAGGCCAGCGATTTCTGCAAATAAATCAAGACAAAGTAAACAGCATGACCCCCCCCCCCCCCCCGTGATTTGTGTATTTAATTATATTTTTAACAGGGAATAAACCGTCCCATTAAAGTTGCCACTGAGATGCCATCATCCAGAACAACAAGCCTCTTATTTTTGTGAATCATTGTCAACCACTTTTAAAAATTACCAATCAAACAAAACTCTTGATAATTAGACTAGTGGTAGACAGCGGCCTTCTGTATTTAAGCCTTTAAGTTTGGTCTACTTTGGTCTGATTTGGTCTAAAAACGATTAATACCACACTCAGGAATATAGTATTTATGTATTTAGTGTCGTTATCCTATTAAGTTGTGTATTTTTGTTGTTGTTGTTGTTGAACTGGACGGCGGTAGGAGGATTTCAGACATCCAGGGACAGACAGGGGGGACTTGGGGAAGATGGTCTCCAGTGGTCTCCCAGGCCCGGAGTGAATTAGTCTTATCACATTTAGACAAACGAGGACTTCAGTGTATAATGCCACCTATTAATACAATGACCTGCCGGCCGGGAGAAGAGTTAGGACGGCGTTTCACTTAACAACGGCAGAGGAACGCCACACTCGAGCTCACGGTTTTCGGACCCGCCCTTAAAATTCACGGCCGTCTTAAAAGCTTTTGTGTACTTTCCTTAAACTTGATTTACCCTTCCGTTGCTGCTGACCTTAAGTGCTTTAACACAAAGGGGGGTTTTTAATTTAAAAAGAGACTCGAATTTAAAAGTAAAAAAAAACTAGACCACCGTAACGTTGTTTTTATCGATCGGTTCCGTTTCAAAGCACACGCGCGCACCGCGTGGAGCCCTGGTATTTTATTTCCCCACATTTAGAGAGAAATGTTAAACGCGAAAAAAAAAAACGCAATAGTAAGCGGTTCGGCAGGACACCTTTCGCATTGTAGGCGCGCTCTTATTAAAAAACAGCTTGAAACCGGGTTTGAGAAATGGAAACCCATCGAGGCGAGTGAGCGAAAAAAACCCGCTAAAGATAATTAAAAACAACGAAAACCCAGCACACAGATTTGTAAACTGCCACGGAAACGCTGGAAATCCTCTCTGTTAACCAGAACAACCAGAGAGTCCGCCCTCAGTTGTTAGCGTATCTGTTGTCCTCAATCTCAACTCACGTTTGTTTCGGTCAATTTTGAGCCATTAAATATAACCCCCCCCCTCTCCCGTGACCCCCCCCCCCCCCCCCAACCCTCTCCTCCGTGGTAATGGTCTACATTAAGACTGTTATTGGAACCTATAAAAGAAACACACACACACACACACACACACAAAACAACAGTGAATGGACTAGGAGATCTAGTTAACATTGATTTTTGTCTTAATGTCAAAAGGCACCGGGGGTAGATGTCTAAAAGGGATACACTCAGGGGGGTCACTAGCCCCGCCTTAGCTGATATATAAGATATAGAGAGACAGACAGAGAGATAGTCAGACAGACAGACAGAGAGAGAGTGAGACAGAGAGATAGCTAGACAGACAGAGAGAGAGAGTGAGACAGACAGAGAGTGAGACAGACAAACAGATTGAGAGAGTGAGACAGACAGAGCGATAGCGAGACAGACAGACAGAGAGAGTGAGACAGACAGACAGAGAGAGAGTGAGACAGACAGAGAGAGAGAGTGAGACAGACAGAGAGAGTGAGACAGACAGAGAGAGAGTGAGACAGACCGAGAGAGTGAGACAGACAGAGAGAGAGTGAGACAGACCGAGAGAGAGTGAGACAGAGAGAGAGACAGACAGAGAGAGAGAGTGAGACAGACAGAGAGAGTGAGACAGACAGAGAGAGAGTGAGACAGACCGAGAGAGAGTGAGACAGACAGACAGACAGACAGACAGACAGAGAGAGAGAGACAGAGAGAGAGTGAGACAGACAGAGAGAGTGAGACAGAGAGATAGTGAGACAGACAGAGAGAGTGAGACAGACAGACAGAGAGAGTGAGACAGACAGACAGAGAGAGTGAGACAGACAGACAGAGAGAGTGAGACAGACAGAGAGAGAGTAAGACAGACAGACAGACAGAGAGGTAGCGAGACAGAAAGAGAGTGAGACAGACAGACAGAGAGAGTGAAACAGACAGAGCGATAGCGAGACACATAATATAACCCTTCCCCCCCCCTCCCGCGACACACATAATATAGCGAGCAGAGAGAGAGTGAGACAGACAGAGAGAGAGAGTGAAACAGACAGAGAGAGAGTGAGACAGACATACAGACAGACAGAGAGAGAGAGAGAGAGAAGGCGATGGCATTAGCAAGTGATGACCTGATGCTCTTCGTCCAAGGCGGTGCGTATCTGATTTGGCCACTGGACTGTTGTTGCTCACATTCTGATAAAGATAAAAGTAAAAAGCAGATTAGGTTTCTCTTCAAGGAATTTGGCCCACGAATTTCAAACTTCAAAAACTTAAAACTTAAAAGAGATGAAAGAGACAAAATAGCGTGTGGTGGCATATTTTGCTGGAGCTTAAACAGGTGCTGTATGTCGGTAAGCTAGCATCGTTTGTTAGAAATGCCGTCGCTATCCGTTAGCTACTTAGTGGGTGAGATGCGCTCTGTGAGGAGCTCTGTTTCTGGTTGACTCTTTCTGGATAACTGTCTTTGGTTGACTGTTTCTGGTTGGCTATTTCTGGTTGACTGTCTCTGGTTGACTGTTTCTGGTTGGCTATTTATGGTTGACTGTCTCTGGTTGACTGTTTCTGGTTGGCTATTTATGGTTGACTGTCTCTGGTTAACTGTCTTTGGTTGACTGTCTCTGGTTGACTGTCTCTGGTTAACTGTCTCTGGTTGACTGTTTCTGGTTGACTGTCTCTGGTTAACTGTCTTTGGTTGACTGTCTCTGGTTGACTGTCTCTGGTTAACTGTCTTTAGTTGACTGTTTCTGGTTGACTATTTCCAGTTGACTGTTTCTGATTGACCGCGCCCGCCTGACTCCATATGAGCCAATTTAGATTTGACACACCGCTCCCGGCTCGTTTCTGACCAATCAGGGCATCAGGTTCCATTGTGTGTGTGTGTGTGTGCATGCGTGTGTGTGTGTGTGTGTGTGTGTGCGTGTGTGTGTGTGTGTCTGTGTGTGTGTGTGCGCCTGATTTTTTTGTGAACCTCTTCCCACTCACACACTCACACAGACACACACAAACCTCCAATATGTGTGTGTGTGTGTGTGTGTTGTGTATGTGCCTGATTTTTTGCAAATCTCTTCCCACTCACACACTCAGACAGTCACACACATACACACGCCTCCTATATATGTGTGTGTGTGTGTGTGTGTGTGTGTGTGTGTGTGTGTGTGTGTGTGTGTGTGTGTGTGTGTGTGTGTGTGTGTGTACGTGTGAGTAGGGGGTGGTAATGTGAGTCAACAAATACCCCACGGGCTCGCTCTCACAAATGATGAGGTAATTTATCTCGCCCTGCACTTTGTCGCCGTCACCCTCAGTGAAGATGGAGAGAAACCACTATCTCCCTCTCTCTCCCCCCTCTCTCTCCCTCTCCCTCTCTCTTCCCCCCCCCCCCCCCCCCTCTCTCTCTCTCTCTCTCTCCCTCTCTCTTTCTCCCTCCCTCTCCCCTCCCCCCTCTCTCTCTCTTTTATATCACAAGAGCAGGAAATGTATTTCCTGTGGCGGGGAGGTGGTGGGTGGGTTGGGGGTCCCTCCCCCTCCCAAGACCCAGGCTCCTCCCATGTGCCATTTCCTGACTTGACATTCTGTGACATTTACAGTTCAATATATTGCTGATATTCCCGAGGAGGAATTGAAAAGAAAAGTGTCTAAACATCTCCATTGAGCTCTATCTAAATAGGTTCTTTCTTTACTTCCTGGTTGCAAGGGGGGGGGGGGATATTAAACATACACATGTACATTGAATATACTGTAGATGTCATTAAGACATCACAAATGAACTATTATTGATTTCAAATGAAAAACCCAACTGTATAGCTCGTGGAAAACTGAGCTCGATTTTGTTTTCCATTGTGATTTCCGTGGCCCATAATGTCTCACATCTGTGTCGCCGTTTCAAGATTCAAGATTCAAGATTTCTTTATTGCCGTATGTAACAAGTACAATGGAATGCTTACAATTAGTAATAGTACCTAATAAGTACAGTAAAATTATTCTTCTAAACAGTATTCATATAAACATACATTCTGAAACAACACTGAACAGCCGTTGACTGCTTCCCTGTGAAGACAGTGTTTCCATGTCATCCATGGAGCAAACTTTTGACCTCAGCGCCATCTTGGCTCCATCCATGGATCCAAACAGGAGTTTTCCTCCTCTGCATTCCGGTCCCCCGCAACACCCTAGATGCAACAAAGATGGTGGCTAGGTAATTCATATCCATTATCTACCTCTCACATTGCATTACCATGGGGCCACAGTAGCTCAGGAAGTAAGAGTGGTTGTCTGGCAACAGGAGGTTGCTGGTTTGATCCCCGGGCTCCCCCTCCTAGCTAAGTGTGGAAGGTGTCCCTGAGCAAGACGCCACCTAAACCCTAACTGCTCCTGACGTGTTGGTTGTTACCTTGCATGGTTGGCACCGCCGTCGGTGTATGAATGTGAGGCAACTGTAAATGGCTTTAGATAAAAGTGCTATATAAATGCAATCCATTTACCAGTTCAGTGATAAACCAGACGTGGATCAGTACCTTCAGATGAACAACATTGATGTCATTTAATTACATTTAATACAACATGCTATGTCATTAGACATAGCATGTATAACGAAACAAGGCTTGGAGCTCACGAGAAGGGGAATGGCATAAAATGATAGAAGGACTAATACGGATAGGACATAAAACAGATGTAAAAACATGCTACCTTCCAAAAAAGACTAAAAGACAATGTATGCGTGTGTGTGATAGGTACGATATGAGGTCTTGCGGTGGACACTGCGCTGTAACGATGCTGCAGTGTTTCACGGGACGCCCCTGAGCGGAAAAATCCAGAATCATGCCTGGCTGGTAATTGATTGTTAAATGAAAATGTATAGTCAGCCTTTCACCGTCCCGCCTAATGGATGTAATAGTTTATTTGACTCGAGAGGTGGAATCAATCTTAAAGGTATTGACCAGAAGGGGGTGGGGGTGGGGTTGAGGTGGGGTGGGGTGGGGGGGTGTGGTGGTCAGGGGAGATCCTGTAGGATTTAAGACATTGCCAAAGGGTCACAGGGCAGCGGTCGTGTTGACTGTGAGCGGGTCGAGTTTTGGATAAGGCCCTGTGTGTGTGTGTGTGTGTCTCTCTCTCTGTCTCTCTCTCTCTCTCTCTCTCTCTCTCTCTCTCTCTCTCTCTCTCTCCCTCTCTCTCTAAGCAGTTTAGCATATTGAATGGAAATTAACCTTCCACCGCGGAAGAACCTAGGGACAAGCCAAATCCTCTTTGCTTTGTTGATTCATTCATTAAGAGCGCACGCTGAGTGACAGGACTGCTTAAAACGCCTCGATGCTTACCGACGCAAAAGACTCCACGCTTCCCCGAACCACCGAAGACCAGTTTGTCGTTTCTTTGGGTTGAGTTAATCTGAAAGAGAGAAAGAATAACTTTAAAAAAAAAATGCTTCGTCGCAATTCTTCTTATTCTGTCGGAATTCAGAGTTATTCAGATCCAAATGTATTTCAGAGACGGTTTTTCTCCCACGCTCAAAAGACGCAACAGCCAATGACAAAAATCTTTATCTGCTTGAAAATATAGATTATTCGTTTGAAAAGCGATGTGTCTCCCCTCTCAGAAAACACAGAATGAACGAAGGGCTTTAATACGGAACCCGGTGAGCATGTCGGAAGGTAAGGATCGGATCATCAGAATTTATCAGCATCGCTGTACACTTTACAACCATTAGGCAGGCGCCAGTTCTGAGCAAGAACTTAAACTAAACTCAGGGCACGTATGCCAACCATTAGGAAAATGCGTGTGTGTGTCCGTTTGTATGCATGTGTATGTGTGTGTGCGTTTGGTGTGCATGTGTGTTGGTGTGTGTGCATGTGTGTGTGTGTGCGTGTGTGTGTGCGCGCGTGTGCGTCCATGTTCATCGCTTTTCCCCATGTGTACGTATGTAATACATGCGTGCGTGTGTGTGGTGTGTGTGCATGCATGTTTGTGCATGCGTGTGCATGTGCGTGTGTGGTGTGTGCACGTGTGTGGTGCATGTGTGTGCATGTGTGTTGTGTGTGTGCATGTGTGTCCATGTGTGTGCATGTGCATGTGTGTGTGCATGTGTGTCCATGTGTGTGCATGTGCGTGTGTGTGTGCATGTGTGTCCATGTGTGTGCATGTGCGTGTGGTGTGTGCATGTGTGTCCATGTGTGTGCATGTGCGTGTGTGTGTGCATGTGTTCCATGTGTGCGCATGTGTGTCCATGTGTGTGCATGTGGTGTGTCCATGTGGTGTGCATGTGTGTGTGCATGTGCGTGTGTGTGTGCATGTGTGTGTGTGCGAGTGCATGTTCTTGCCCTTTTCCCCGTGTGTACGTATATGTAATATATTGGCGCTGCTGCACCACCAGGTCATTTCTGGAGATAACAAAAGTGAAGCCATTTTTTAATTTGCTTTAGCGTGAAAGCCGTCCCCCCACTCCGCCCCACCCCGTTTTCACAATCAGCCCCGGAACACACCAGTCCTCCGTTAGCTCGGAATGCCGCGGAATGGCTTGATTGCGTTGTTTAAGAAGTCCCTCATTATGGGCTTTGCAAAGGGCAATTGAATGCCGGGCTCCCGTGCATCTGAATGAGGCCCCCGATCAATTATACACATCACCCATGGCGACTGATTGGTATGTGGTCAGGCATGTGTCCCCGCAGGACGGGCGGCCATGGTAACTGTTTGAGACCTTGCCGCAAAAAAAAAGACCAAACAGCGTACGTACGCGGGCACAGGAACACACACACACACACACACACACACCGAGTATACACACACATACCGAGTAATCAAACCGATATACACCGAAACCACACAACACACACAACACATCACACACACAGCCAGTACATACACACACACACACACACACATACACACACACACAACACACACACACACACACACACACACACACACACACACACCACACACACAACACAACACACACAACCAAACACACACAAACACACACACCACACACAACACACACACAAACACACACACACAACAACACACACACACACACACCAAACAACACACACACACACACACACACACACACACACACACCAAACACACACACACAACGCCACACAGCGGTGTGGGCGTCGCCTTCGGCCTTGCAGGCATCGTGTATGTAAATGAGTCTCACTCTGTGTGTTGTTTTTCTCACCGGTGTGTCACCAGTGTATTCATCCAGAGTCAAGGCTGGCAGAGCCGTTGATGAAACCTAATGAGGGCCATGAGAAGCTTGTCAGAATCACATCATCGCCAAGGTTACCGCGGTGAATTATTGAGGAGTAGCATGTGGCTGAGGCACCGACGGATCCAAAAAGCACCTCTCAAAATACACAAATACCATCGAAAATATATCAAACGAAACACACTTCCCCAAATGTGTACACGGGGAGACAGCGAGGGCTACGCTTGTTATCACGCTCAAGGTTTCCAAACAATTGTTCGCCTATTTTGCATATTTGGCTTTAAAAATCACCTTCCCCCGGCATCACATGCATGCATGGAATGAATTTCTAAAGTGGATTTCAAGGCCAAATGGTTTGAGCTATTGCTTTAATACTTCAAATGAGGGCTACATGTGATGCCAATTTAACGATCTGCTATTTCATTAACGTTCATAGCTTTTGTACTTGCTTTTGTAATGCATTGATTTTGGAACCTGTCTATTGAAAAGACTTTGCCCGCTTGCCTTTTAACCTTTAAGCTTACATTTAGGAACCTTCTGGTGTGTGATTACTTCCCGCTGCTTCCTAAAGCGTTCGCATGTCGGCCCGCAACATTGAACGCCAAACAGGGGGAGGTGTTTAAATCAATGAATAAATTACTAAACAAATCGGAGCACCGGGCTCTGAAACTTTGCCTATCCTGGGAATTTCTTGGCAGCCGGCAGAGTTCGATGCTCATTTTCTCCCGCTAAAACGCTCCGTCAGATGCCATCTCCCTCCCACTGTCTCCGATGGAGCAGGCCTCCAGCACAATTGGGAACCCGCGCACGTGTGTGTGTGTGTGTGTGTGTGTGTGTGTGTGTGTGTGTGTGTGTAATTATTTGGTGCGTTTGTCTGTCTGTCTGTCACCGAATACATTATTGAGTTATCGTCTTGTGTGATGTATATTTCAACTCAGTTTAGTAGAGACAGATACATTATACACACGCATAGAGAGAGAGGAGGCCAGACCGCATAAGACACAACCACACACCCCTGCAGCAAAACAGCTATACGGCATATAGACATAGATACAAATACAATGTATTTATATCTATATAGGCTATGTATATATACATTCATGCAGTATGCACGAGGGGGGGAAAAAAACGGAATAATACAATCGACTTGGTGACTTTAAGTTCTGCGCGAGTTAGCAAAACTTCCCACGCCCCCCGTCAGCGATCAATGTGAGATTAACGTCTCTCGTCGGCTCGCATTTTAAAAAAACACGGTCATTTTTTTTTTCTTTTTGAGGCATTAAAACCACAACTAGCCTGGCAGCGGCGGCGGCGGCAGCTATTTTGCGTTCCTGAATCCGGCGTCCGCGGGGAGCGGCTCCCGTTGACACGGCCATTAGTCTGAGAGTTACCGGGCAAATTTCATCACCGTCAGCTGCGGTTGTTTCACAGATTCATCACGACGAGGGGTGGGGTGGGGGGGGGTGGGGGGGTGAGGCGGGGGAGGGGGCGGGGCTGGGTGGGGCGGGCAGAGACAACATATTTGCGAATAAAATCATATTTCAGGGAGAGAAAACAACTTCAATGACAAAAAGAACAGTTTTTTTTGCTGTGTTTGTGTTGTTAGCCACGTTGTCGCCGATATCGTGACATCCGTAGCCCGTAGCGATACAAGAAAAGAATCACAAAACAATAAATAAAAGCGCTGCTTCGTCGGGAACGTGAAGGGGCTCCTTTTTGGTGCTGTCCTGGGTGACAACGCTATTATTTTGAAGGATCTCCACAACAAGTCGCCGACTCGCAGAAAACGTAATCCGTCAAAGGCGTAATTAATTCCTTTTTTTGCAAGTGAGAGATGGAAGTCATTACTGTTGATTTCCTGTGGATGGTTTATGTGTGGACACCCCCACAGCGAGGTGCGCGGGCCACTTTAATTTGGCAGGTATTGATCCGTATCCGTAATACATGCTCATGAGAATACATTTTAGAATTCTTTTTTCACTCAGCGGGTTTAAAAAAATTGCATCTGTTTCAGCTTCATGAATAGAACAACAGACAAAATGGCCAACAATAACGTCAACCTTTAAAATATACGATATATAATATATTATTAATGCTGAACAGTTGGTTTATACATATTCAGCAAAGCTGAAATGCTTCTATATC
>PIJE02001844.1:71531-90762 GCA_002895965.2 Coryphaenoides rupestris | reverse complement strand
TGAGGAGAAAGAAACCTGCACTTCCTCCACACCTAGAGTTGCCATTCCTTCTCATATTCTCCACAGCATATTCAAACAAGTAAGGATATGCCAATGATACAGTCTCACCGCGAGTGAGCCGACTGGATGTCTTTCTCAAGGAGGAGGCCATTTATATATATATATATAGCCACTGATTAAGGCAGAGACGGGACCGTGACCTACATCCAATAACAGCATTTGCTCTCGTGCGGAGCCAGCCTCCGTGAATTGTCCGGGACTCCACTACTGGTAGGGTGACTGACTAATGGAATCTAATGGAGTCAGATTCATCTGCACACTTCGTTCTTACTTCTCCCCCTCATTGGGTTGATCATTTGTTAACGAGGACCAGAATTGGGAAAAGCCGCGGTGGCATTCATTTGCATATTTAAAATATTGATATTTAAATAAGTCGCTTTTTTGTTCTGTCCGGTGAGACTGTATCATTGGCATATCCTTACTTGTTTGAATATGCTGTGGAGAATATGAGAAGGAATGGCAACTCTAGGTGTGGGAGTAGGAGGAAGTGCAGGCTACTCTTTCTCAGGAGAGAGTGGATTACTTCTTGCTGCTGTTGTTGTTGTTGTTATTTATCATATCATTTGTCAGATGTATTTCTCGATGATCAGCATGCAGTCATTTAGAGGCCAAAAATATGCACATACACACATGGACACGTGTGCCTGGATCCATGCAGAGGCATCCTGGACACATGCCTGAGCCCTCCTTGCCACTAGGGGGCCCAGAGTGGTAAAGAACGTCAACGGCCTTCATTACTGTAAATAATGTTTAACATATGTTTAAACTACGTTTGTAAATATATTTTTAAGTCTTATCTAAAACTTTATTTCAATATATTTTTTATTAATGTGCTCTGTTTTTATACATACACAAGGTTGACACCAATGTGTGGGGAAAAGAGTCCTCCAGAGGTAGAGATCGAACCGATCTGATCCAATATCGGTATCGGGCGCTGATCCTGCCGTATGTCACTCATCAGATATCGTTCTGTCGCCACTGATCCACGTACTGATCCACGTACTGATCCATATTCCATAGTCTGATGTTTTTATGAATTATAAAAGTGTAATCATGCAAATTGATTAATTAATTTATAAGCCCATAGATTAATTCATAATTAACAGTTCTACCAAGATATCCAGTATTCCCATATTGTTTTTGGTTTTTTTGGGCTCCCAGAATCCTATGAGCTAGATGTAATGTTAACTTACAGGCAGAGTTTGCGCTGGACTGTATGAGAAACGCAGCGTTACGGCAACTGAGTGAGCTATGTCTTTAGTTTGGAGATATTTTCGTCTCAAAACACAGAAAAGCAAGACAGCAGCTTGTAATGTGTGTAATGTAATGTAATGTAATGTAATATCGTCACCTTCTTAAAGTAATGGCCTAAGTCACATTTTAACGTTTTTCAAAAAACTGAACCAAATATAGATTATATGATATTTATTAATCATTTCACACAAAAAGGTTATGACAATATACAGTATGACTATTGACATACAAATACCGCTGTCTCTCAATTATGTAACATAAGAGGATTAGATTTACGAACATGCTGTTAGGCCATTTTAAATCTGACTTAGGCCAAATTACTTCTGGAGTAAGTGACTTAGGCAAATCAGTGCACTTCTTTTATTCCCACTACTGTGACAGACCATGGGGAAGGGTCAGTCACAAACAGTTTAAAATGCTAGTGGAGCACACAGAGACTCAGGAGACAGAGGGCAGTTTGGCCGTGGATGGCCCTTTAATTCAATAAAGCAAACTCAAAAGTTACAACTTAAATCACTCTTAGCTAAATCAAACAAATGGCAGGTAAATCAAACGCTGAGGAGGCGTGTGCCTCTCCTCACTTCTCCCTCCAGCTCTTCTTTGCTGGGTTTTTAATTGTAACTAACCCATTTCCATTTAAAAAAAATTCTCCCCTGAATCTTCGTTCTCAGTCATCTTTATTGATGCCTAATTATGTGCCAAATTGTCGAAGAACTGATGACACTCGACGGGCATGACATGTTTCATGGACTGAGTCACAAATGTGTGATCATTCTGAAAAACATTTTTGTCATTGCCTTGTGGTCACTTGTATTAGGCTACATTATAGCTATTTTATTGAATATTCTTTGGCCAAATTCAATTAAAAACTATTCAATCTTTCCTAATTAGATGGAAATGTAATGTGGAAAAAAGGAGACAATAAGTGTCAAAATATTAAGAATTGAAGCCGATTTATAGCCTAGCCTATATTATAGTCAACATTATCACTTACCAATAGGGGACGAGCCCTGAACCATGGAAATAACTTCATTTATCTGGTAGTTTTTCTTTCTTCTTGAAGCAGCCGCCATCTTGTAAAGCTTGGAAAATTGCCTAAGTCACAAGACAATGTGACTTAAGCCATTTTTTTAATGTTTTTATTTGCCTAAGTCACACTCTTGATGTAGGCCATTATACTACCGGGGTAGGAACAGCATGATCTTTTCAATAAGGATGTAGGCAATTTTACCAGAGGTGGCCAGCATCATGAAGAGATGATTTAGGCAAAAAAATCATTTTCCTCAAAATATGACCATTAGTTTAAGAAGGTGGGTTTATTTACCATATCAGGAAACATGGCGGAAGGTGGTGACAGCGCTCCGGATATTTTTCATCCATCTTAGACAGAGCTACGGCGCTCAGGACGCCGTGCGTTCCTGACCGACGCGCATGTCCTCTGGCACCTAAGACTTTATCAACGACACAAAGACGCGTTCATGTGGAGGAGGAATCCTTTTACCTGTTTCTACATCTCTGGACGTTGGAGCGACGCATGCAAAACTGACAAACTACCTGAAGCAAGTCTGCCCAGATGTTCTGGAGGAGGACTTCACAGAGTTTTTCCAGTTCAGTCATGGACATGTTTTACAAACTCAGCCTGAGTGATGCTTTCCCAAAGATGGACATTTGCTGTATGGATCTGAAAATAGCCTACTGATTAAAAACTGTTCAGAACAATGGTCCCTTTATTTGTTAAAATGTGTGAAAATGTACCTGAGATCAACAGGAAGGGAAAAATGTATATAATATACAACGCATATAAATGAAATGTATAAGATTAAATTAAATGTATAAGACGGCCTGTAATCTAGTCATCCAATTCAATATAAATGAATTACACATGAACAGATACAATACATAGATGGGGGGAGCGGGGGCACACACACACACACACACACAAACACACACACATATATACCATCGTATGGGTACAAAAGGTCATACCCAGAGACGAGGTCTAGTTTGTGTTCTGTATATTCCTCAAATGCATTTGAGAAATAAATGCTACATATATAAAATGTTCAATGTCTACCACCCACCATTCAAAATGAAGAACTGCCTGTCAGAAGGTGATAAACATGCCTTGATTACGTGGAAACCACAGAAGAACAGACAGTGCCTCTCCACATGAGTAATTACCGGCTGGTTCATTAACATGGCCCACGTGCTACACATGCCATGACTTGTATGGTAATTGAACAAATTAATCACCAAAGTTTTTCTCACTGCTCATGTGTTAAGTACTTTGGGTGTTGATTCATTATAGACACAGACATATTTGTGTTTTGAAACCTCCAAGAAGGGTCAACTTCTTATCTCCGAATGTCAAGGTGAATCATGCTGTTTTTTAATTGGTATTTTCTTTTCTTTGAAATCCAAACAGTGCGACACTTTGGAAATGGGGCAGGTGATGTAACTGACTGTATATATATATATATCAATTTGTGAGCAGTGTACAGCACATCGTTTGCTGAATAATTCAAGTAGCAACACCTTGCAAACAGAACTTGGATACCACGCTGCATGTTTTATAGGCAGCGGGAAGGTTCTCTCCGCACCAGACCTTGAGGTGCTGCCAGTGAGACATTTCTCAACGGCAACCTGCTTTCAGACGGAATTTATGGGACATTTTGTTGCTCGCGGGACTTCAAGGGTCAAAATGAGCTTCACTTGTAGAAAATTAGTCATATTCCTTCTGTTATCTGGCCAAGGAGCACTTGGAGCTAATTTCCCAACACAGGACTTTTTAATGAAACCTTTCTAATGATAGCTGTGGAATTTAATTTAGCTCCAACCGAGGTTCATTTAACACCTAAACTCATTTAGGAAGACTTATACTTAAGGACGATTGCAGAGTCGAGAAAGCCTAATGACCCCCGTCTATATTGGCACTTGCTCACTCTTTGTCTTCCTCTCTCTCCCTCTCTCTCTCTCTCTCTCTCTCTCTCTCTCTCTCTCTCTCTAAATTAGACGACTAATTCATCTCCTTATTGTGCAAATAAACAGACAACTGCTCACACATTACACAGACAAACACACAAGCACACACACACACACACACACACACACACACACACACACACACACACACACACACGTACACACACACACACACACACACACACACACACACACACACACACCTGCACTGCACCAATTGCTTTTCAATATGATATGCAACATGACTTCTACCTTTTGCTGCATCTGTTTTCTTTTCTGTCCGTCAGTCTGCAGGTTGTCTGTCTATCTGCAGGCTGTCTGTCTATCTGCAGGCTGTCTGTCTGTCTGCAGGCTGTCTGTCTGTCTGCAGGCTCAGGCTTGGCTTGGCTCACTGGCTGCTGCACAGGCTTAGCTCAAGCCACTTCAATAATTCCTTGATGTGTGCTGCTTTTCTGGCCTGGTTTCACCCGAAAGAGGATATAGTCAGATAGTCGACGTTTATACCCACTTCGGAAAGTCTTGAGACGGACATGGAGCCTAAATTGGATTTGATTGTGTGTTTATATGGATGTGGTCGGCTGGTCGGGGCTCTGCAGTTATTTCTTTGTGTGTGCATTCTCCGTACTGCCAGCATGGGAAGTTTCAACTACAATCACACAGAGAATTCAAAACGAGAATTACGGAAACCCCCCAAAAAGCATCTGAATAAATTGTACTTTATCACATTTAATTTGGGTTTCAGCCCAAATGAAATGCAGTTTACAATTTATTCAGATCCTTTTAACGTCCTCTGCGGAGCTAGCTGCATAATTACGCATTTACTTGGTATTTCACGACATGAGAGCGATCATCGTCCAATTCTGACCTAGAATTTGATTTGGATGACGATGACTACAGGCCGTCTATCTTACATCGTATCGACAGAAATAAAGCAAGAAGAGAAAGAATGAAGGCAAGAGAGACGGATGAGATGCGATGGCCTGGCGATGCGACGGCGACGGCGTATTACAGCGCTCCCGTGCCCCCTTTATCTGAAAAATGTATCGACGCACAAACCGAAAACGGGACAAAGCACCTGGAATGACGTGTCGGGAGGAGGAGGGAGGGGGTTATTTTTAGAAGCGCTGCCCTTATCTCGCCACGCAGCCCTGAGAGCGGCTGGGCTCCGGTAGACACAGGAAGGTAAAGTACATGTACCTAATAACCTGCCGTGTGTTGTGTGTTGTGTGTGTTGTGTGTGTTGTGTGTGTAGTGTGTGTAGTGTGTGTACAGGCCCCCGGATCATCAAGTCACAGACCCCCCACTGGGCACACATGTTTGATGGGCCCCTAGCCAACTTGTTCTGACCGTGCTGTGTTCTATATATCACTCATATAGTTGAGATTCTATATGGACAGCACTGTACCTCATTGGAAAATGAAAAGAAAGCATTGAAAGTAACCGTTATACCTTGACTAAAAGCCTTACTATATCTGATATTAAATGGAAAATAAAGCAGCCAGAGCTTTTTTGCTTTTTTATTATGATAATATGTTTAATGTAACCCACCTGCTGCTGACTCTTCCCTGGCTGTGTCTCTCTAATGCTCTACTCCTCGGCTCGGGCTGCTGTCTCGTCTTGCTGAACATTTTATTCCATTAATGTTCAACAGCGTGTTCATCTTGGTGTTTTGTGAAGCGAAAAATGTGTCAATTGATGACACACTCCTTCATAGTAACGCCTCCCTCTCCTCTTCTTCTTCTTCTCGTTTTCTCTTTCGTTTGCTGCACCCACTTCCGCTTGTTTCGTTCATGTTGGCGACCTAGCTTACAGTTCAAGGCTAACGCACATCCCTCCCCCAGATGAGTTTATATTGTTGGGAGCACTACTTGCTAAAAAGTTCAAGGTGATTCTCCTCCTCACCCTGATTCTGAATATGTGATGTTTTTTTTCAGAGGAGCCCTTACTTGCTTTAGAGGGACGGCATTAATAGAAATTGGTGGGGTTTTTTTTTAAACCAAGATAGACAGTGAAACCGGTTCGTGTCCCATCCCTACTTAATGGTAATATCAGACTAAGGATGTCAGTTTTGGTACATTTCGCTTTAGATATTTTATAACCAAACTGTTAATAATATTTAACCGATTTTTCACCTCTGACATGACATCTCCGTCAGACATGAATGAATTAGTGCAGGTGTGGGAGTTTCAGCAGCCCAGGTCTCAACCACTGCACTCTCTGGCCTCCATGGTCATTATGGAAACACCATCCAAACGCATGAACACAGCATACGGTAATAAACAACATTTACATGAAGCATGAATTATGCAATTTGCATGCATGATTTGTCCAATGATTTGTCCAACTCTAAAATTGATATTTACAGTGATTACATGTTTATTTACTTGCATTATTAGCATGCATCACGCAGATACTTGTTTGCATTTAATCTCTGAAGTGTGTGTGTGTGTGTGTGTGTGTGTGTGTGTGCGTGTGTGCATGCGTGTGTGTGTGTGGTGCATGCTTTGTTCCTATTCATGATTCGCCTACCTGCTCCCGATGGCTATACCTCACTGCCTACCATGTGTGTGTTTGTGTGCGCATGTTTGTGTATGTTTCTTTGTTTTCACACACTGTGCAGGTGTGTGTTGACTTCTGATTTGTTTGTATACACTTCTGCTTATCAGCCCGCACTTGTGTTGGCCTTCCTCTGTGTGTGTGTGTGTGTGTGTGTGCGTGTGTGTGTGCGTGCGTGTGTGTGTGCATGCGTGCATGCGTGTGTATGTACACACCCACCTGACATAAATAATGGTAGCCTGTTTATTTATGGTTCCTATTACAGTATTAAATGCAGCTCGGGGATACAGGCACAGCCCCCTTTTTTCTGTTACTCAGCGTTAAATACCAATTTATATGCAGCCACAGTTAGCAAATGGACATGAAGTGAAGTGTACTCGTTGTAAATAAATAATCAATTTGTCTTTTGAGACGTTGAGGGGAATGTGCTCCTTCTGTCTCATTTAGCAATTGATGATAATCGCCAAAACTAACTAAGCTTCCTGACAAGCTGTGAAACGCGGGGCGATGAGGCACTGCTCAGAGTGTAAACACACACGTCTGCAGTCACACAAGAGACATTTCACTTGTTGGGTCGTTTTCTGGCTGGCAGAGCACACACACTTGGACCTCGATCCGCATCAAATCTTTATGGAGCGTTTCACCCTGTGTCACGCCAATGTTGTAAATGTCAACATAATATATATATCCAAAATAATACACAGACGCAATGTTATGATGCCGCCAAATGGTGTCAGTCGTCGCCACTACAACTAATTTCAATAGTTTTTGTTGTTGTTATGGGTTATAAGAGTGATAATATAAGAATAGATTATAGATTAATAGATTATCATAGATTATCATACCATACTAGGCATTACATTTGCTGTAACATACTCTGAGGTCATCAAGAGATCATGGCCTGAGTGAAAGGACCATATAGTTGGACTGTCTGTTCAGCAACAAAGTATCTGTGCTGTGAATCACCAGCCTGCCTGGATACCAATTACTGGCTTCTCAAGGAGCTCTCTTGAAGCCACGCTAACCTCCCCTTTCTGTTCCTTTTAGTTTTGAAAGTACGTTAATGGAAAACATGAATACCTATTATATCCATTGTGACACACTGAGGGGAAATTAGTGTAGTCACTGGATTGAGCTCCCGTACAGGAGCTCAAACGGTGAGAACCCTGTGGAGGCCTGGGGGACCTCCTGAATGGAGAACAGCAGAAAGGGGAGTAGCTGGTCCCAGTTCCTCCCGTCTGCCTCCATTGTCTTTTTCAACATCCTCTTTAGGGTTTGGTTGAAACTCTCCACCAAGCCGTCTGTCTGCGGATGATACACCGAGGTACGCACCTGGGTGACCTTCATCAGCTGGCAGAGGTCTTTCATAATTCGGGACATGAAGGGTGTGCCCTGGTCCGTGAGTAGTTCGTCAGGTATTCCTACCCTGGAGAACAGCATCAGCAATTCCCTGGCAATTCCTTTGGTGGCCATGGTCCGCAGCGGTATCGCCTCCGGGTACCGGGTGGCGTTAGTCCAGAATCACCAGGTCCTTCACCGCTTTCTTCACCCCGAGCCACTAAAGCCTCGCCTTTATCCTCTCAATCGTCTTCTCGATGCCAAGGTGGGCGCCCAACACATGGGAATGTGCTAGCTGGAGGACTGAGGGTAGGAAGGGGCGGGGTACCAGCAGCAGCTCTATTGGTACCCCCGCCTTCATTACCACTTGATACAACAGTTTATTTTGTGAGGATAAGTGAGGATAAATGAGTGGTCCTACCCCGTTGATGAGCTTGCCATCGATCACCGACACCTGCTGGAGGGAGCTGGTGAGGTTGGGGTCCTCTAACTGAGCCGTCCCAAACCTCCCGGCCAGAGGGCCCGGCAGTGGCTGGTCTTCGGGGTTTTGGGGGAAGAGGTCTTCGAGGGCGTCTCCATCTTCCTGGTGGCTCTCCTCTTCTTCCCTTGCGGTCTCTTAGGGGTTCTCTGCTGCCGACCCGATGGCCTCTTCGGCCACCCTTGCCGTGACGCTGATCGCCCCGTCCGAGAGAGGTTCTGTGGACCCGTTGTGGTTCACATTGTGGAAGCCGCACAGCTGGGGGGTCTTCGGGGGGTTCCTCCTTTTGTGGGCCTTCGTTTGTCCTTCAGCCAGGCTTGTCCTTGTCCAGTCAAATCCTGATAAGTGGTTTTGGGCTATCCCTGTCAGGAAGGGGGCGATGAGATCCGCCCACTGGCTCTCCGGCCATTGTTCTCGGGTTGCCGTGGTTTCGAATGCGTGAAAAAAAGCTTCCACGTCATCCTCGGGTGTTTGTTTCACCAGGAAGCACACTGGGTTAGTGCGCTCCCGTCTTGCAGTTGGCTCGTCCATTCGAGCTGTAGTGCCATGAATTTATCAAGGTTCAGTTGCTGCTGCTGTTGTGCCTGTTGCTGTAGCTGGATTTGTTGCATTTGGAGCTGCATTGCTTGCTCATGCCGCTGTTGCACTTCCTGGCCACTGCCGATGAGCCCCGCAAGGAGGTCCTGGAATGGATTGGGGTTGGCCATTATACTCGTGTTGGAGAATCCGTAAGTATTCCTTTCCCTCACCGTGCGCTCATGCCCGCATTCTCCACCATATGTGACACACTGAGGGGAAATTAGTGTAGTCACTGGATTGAACGGAAGAATATCAATGTCCACCACAGATACATGGGATTCAAAATGCAGCTTTACTGAGATTTTAGTGGGGAAAGGGGTAGGGGAAGTGCACAATCTCAGCCAATCCGTAATCCACAAGAATCGTCGTTGTCCGTGTCCAGGGGTCGGTACACAAAGGCGCAATCTCGTAAGGTCCAGGGCGTAGGCAGGTGCGTGGTTCTCAGACAGGCGGGGGTCGATATCCAGGGGGGGGGGGGGGGTAGCCTTCCAAGGCAAGGGTCGTATCCACAGCGGTCTTCTCCTTCTTCACGTTATTCTCGTCTTCTTCTTCTTTCTCGTGTTCGTTCTCCGCCAACGTCTCTCCCCCCATGAGTTGTCCGCTCCGTCTTTATGTAGGGGATGGAATCCCCTCTGATTTGCTGGTGCTGCTCTCCCGGTAATTCTCCGCCGGTGTATCGCGTTGGGCTGCTTCGGCGCTGATGTCCCCGGCACTCCTAATATGGGCCTGTCCTCCTTCCTGGGCAGCCGGTGATATCGCGCGTCTACTATTATTCCTCTGGGTCGTCCCCCTCGGCTGCCACACCGTATTAGGTCTGTGTGTGAGAGCGTAGTATAATTCAATTCATTTAATGGACACAGTATATGCAAAGTTTCCCATTTTCTCTGTTCGTGATCATACATTGCTTGAGAAAATCAATTACATTTAAGTGCATCTACTATTTTGAAAATACAAATAGTGTATGTATAAACATAGACTGAACTTAGAAGCATACTTAAAACACCAGTGCATATCAAATATAATATTAATAATAATATGAAGAAGAAGAAGAAGAAGAAACTTTATTTGTATAGCACTTTTCAATACACGTAACAATACACACACACACAAAAGAAGAAAACAAGCATTACCTAATAAAAGCTTTTATATAAAAATGTGTCAAAGCGAGGAGGAGTTGGGAGTTATAATTGATCCTAAAATAGCCAGCCAATGCAGAGAAGCTAATACAGGTTTGATATGGTCACATTTTTTTTATTGCGTTTAGAGCCTGCTGCAGCATTTTGCACCAAGTGTAGACGGTAGATTGATATCTGACTGAGACAGGTATATAGGGATTTACAGTAGTCGAGGCGTGAGGAAATAAAAGCATGAGTTTCTCCAGATCTGGGGCTGAAGTGACAGACCTTATATTTCTCAAATGATAAAAAAGAATTACTGAACAATGTTCTTTACATGGGGTTCAAAACACAAGTCCTGATCAAAGATTAAACCAAGATTTATGGCTAAGGGCTTGGCATAGGTTGCTAGCTCTCCTAGGTTTGCCAAGATTTGAGTTCTGTATGCGGGGGGACCAAGCACAATGCCATCAGTTCTTGTATGGTTTAATTGGAGAAAGCCATCCATTTTATTTCAGCAAGGCACTTGTGGAGGGTTGATTTATTAGACTGGTCATTTGGTTTAATTGGTATATAGAGCTCAGTGTCATCAGCATAACAGTGAAACTGCATGTTATATTTGCGGAAGATAACACCAAGAGGGAGCATATAGATGGAGAATAAAATAGGACCCAGAATTGAACCCTGTGGGACACCATAGAGTATGTCCGTGGGGGGAGAAACTGACCCAGCCATACTCACAGTGAAGCATCTATTGGATAGATAGGACCTGAACCAGTTTAGGGCCACATCAGTGTTATCTGCCTACCTTTCCAGTCTGTCAATAAGCATGTTATGATCCACTGTATCAACGGCAGTGGTGAGGTCCAAAAGAACTAAGATGGAGCACTCACCAGGATCTTCAGCCAACAGAAGATCATTGCAGAGTTTGAGGAGAGCAGTCTCAGTACTGCGGAGGGATCTGAAACCAGATTGGAATATTTCAAATAGATTATTATCAGTTAAATGCGTTACTAATTGTTTAAGCACTGCCTTTTCTAGGATCTTGGATACAAATGGTAGTTTTGTGACAGGTCTGTAGTTATCCAGAATGGAGGGATATAAATTGGGTTTTTTGAGGAGAGGTTCGACTAGAGCCGTTTTAAAATAAACAGGAACCAGGCCAGCGGTCAAAGAGCAATTCACAATAGATAGAATAAAAGGACTAACAGAGTCATGGTCTTTTTCATTCAGTAGTCTCTTAGTAGTCTGGTAGGGACCACATCCAAGGGGCAAGAAGATGGCTACATGCAAATATGCTGTACTTCTGAATTCCTGATTGCTACAACATCACAATCAAACTTGTACATTACATATGCGCCTGTATTGAACTGAGAAATCGAGCTATCACACCGTGCTATTCTAACCCACCCAACTGTCCAATGCCTTTGGAATAAAAAATGCATTTGCAAGTTTCAGCTATTGAAAACCATAGTTCTCCTCAAAGAACATTGTCATTGTCCCAGTGCCCCTATACACTACAAACCTTTTAATGTCATGATATTGCTGGACTGCACACACTGCACTAGTGTCTGTCTTGTAATGGTATATCTTTTGAAGACGTTGTGGCTTTCACACTACGTGACTGATCGGTGTTAGGGGGTCACACATTATACACACCTTCCAAATTGGATGTCCAGAAGAAGCAAGCGGTCCAAGTTGTTTTGCACCGCTTTGTGGTGAAAAGCAAGGAAAAGCAATAAAATATGGAGGTATGGTAGGTCTGAGCAAATTAACCGAAAATGTATTGAAAATCGAAATCTTCTTCATCTTGCTCATGCCGGTTAATTTGGTTATTTCCAACTGTTCCCCCAACTGACACCCCGGCAGGTCCATATATTTAACTTGCTAGGTATCGTGCGACGCATCGGCGAGCCTCTCAATCTCGTTTGTGCTGAGTAGTTCATACTGCACGACCGTTTTCTGTAGACATATCGATATGCCTCTGATTTTGGGCTTTTGTCTGCGACTGGAACATTAGTATGTTCTCCATGTGTACTTTGTATAGCCATTTGGAATATCAGTATCTGGCTTTGTCTGTAAATTGACTCCCAGTAATTCAGCAATTACTTTTGATTAGAAACAGGTTTTTTTAGAAATGACATATGGTCTAGTTGTCAAAAGTGCCCTACTTTTATATTGGTTAAATAGATTATATGATGAGGTCTTTAACAGAACTTTAATTTAGTTTGCCAGAATGATGAAATAGCTGAATATATGGTTTAGTTCCATCTCCTGTCAGACCCGAGCATTTGCCATTAAGACTAAAAATAGCCAAAACGAATCAATCATGACAGAAATATGAAATCTTTTTGTGATTACATCATGAGAAAAATGCATGTAAACGTACAGATTATAATTTCCTATTTCCTAATTTCCTGAACACCAAATTGTCCTCTAGCCCCACCACCTATCCATTGGTTTAAAACACAACACAAACTAATTAAGAGCAAGTCTTTTTTTTACTGGTTACAAGGTTTGAATTCTACAGGGTGCTAGAACATTCTCAGTGGCATCCTGAATTAGCATTTATGTTAGTTGGCACAGTGACAAATTAATTTAAACAGTTACTCATGAATAAAACATTAGGAGAAAACCTGGGAGGAACTGCAAAAAAGTAAGTTTTGCTTGCAGCCCCAGAGACCAGGGTTCAAGACCCAGCTCTGCTCACGGTCTGTGTAAAAGTTGACACATTCTTCCCTGTTTTTGTATATGGTACTTCTGCATGGGACTTGGTATAGGATTTGGCATTCGGCGTCATCCGATATGATCTTTTCATGGTAGATACCGATTATTACCAATCAAGGAGACCGGTAACCGATATTTGGAACCGATATATCGCACATTTGCAGTAAAATAGCGTCAACATTTTGAACACAAGCCCCAACACAACACTTTGTTGAGAGGCCTTTCAAGCATTTGACAGCCAAGCAAGGGACCTCCCAAACTATTCCTTTACCCGCACTGCATTATTATTCACATGACAGCCCCATTTGTCACTCGCATCACTTAACCATCCCTTTTATATCTCAACCTCCAAAACATTTTGACACATGCGGAAGGAAACTACTCAATACAAAAAACAACGTCAAGAGACAGCTTCAGGATACGCTTCAGTACTCGATGGTTAGGCTGATTGTATGAGACTTAGTATGAGATTTCTGTCAGCTGGCTAAATCATGGATGAACAAATTCACTTTTTGGCATTTGTACTTGGTATGGTACCTGTATGGTACATGGTATGGTACTTCTCTATGGTACTTGGTATGGTACTTCTCCATGGTACTTGGTATGGTACCTGTATGGTACTTGTTATGGTACTTCTCTATTGTACTTGGTATGGTACTTCTCTATGATACTTGGTGGTGCATGTGTTGTTCCTATTCATTATTTGCCGACCTGCTCCCCGATGACTATACCTCACTGCCTACAATGTGTGTGTTTGTGTATGTTTCTTTGTTTTCACACACTGTGCAGGTGTGTGTTGACTTTTGATTTGTTTGTATACCTCCCTCTTTCTGTGTGTGTGTGTGTGTGTGTGTGTGTGTGTGTGTGTGTGTGTGTGTGTGTGTGTGTGTGTGTGTGTGTGTGTGTGTGTGTGTGTGTTTATGTACCTCTGTGCCAGCGCATGTGCAAATGTGCACATGACCTACCAGTGAACTGGCATCCCATTCGCACAACGCCTTCCAGCCTCCTACCAACCATCCGTCGTGGTTGGCGACAGGCTACAGAAATGAATAAATAAGAGTGATATGAAATGAATGAACAAGGTGCTGATGACATTTTAGCTGGAGGGCCATAAACCTCCCAGCCTCCCTATCCGTCTGTTCCCCCCTCAGCTGCATCTCCACTGATGCAGGGGGGGGGGGGGGGGGCAGCCCAGCATGCACACACGGATAAAAGTGAATGGCTGATTCCTGCTGCCCTCCCAGTGCTGCAGGGTCTTCAACAGCCCACTCACCCCGGGGGAGTTGGGAATTATCTTCTGCCGCGCGCTTTCTTCTCTCTTCCCTGTGTGTGTGTGTCGTGTGTGCGTGTGTGTGTGTGTGTGTGTGTGTGTGTGTGTGTGTGTGTGTGTGTGTGTGTGTGTGTGTGTGTGTGTGTGTGTGTGTGTGTGTGTGTGTGTGTGTGTGTACGCTCAGGAATTGTTTCCACGAAGGCCATATCTCAGCTTCATTGTTGAATATTGAAGTTGGTTGGGGGGGGAGTACACAGGAAGTGTTCTTTCACAATATTAGTTTTCTTCCCCCCCCCCCAACTACCTTTATACAATGGTAATGAAATGTTCAAAGAATTTCACTGTCTGTTAGTTTTCACTTTTCTTCCTGTCACACTTTTAAGTAAATAATCGCTTGTGCAATACTCTTAAACTCTTTCATTCACACCCTGCTGGGCTTTTCTTTGTTAAATCCTAATTGTCGCCTCTAAACATAATTCCCCACTGCCATTAGCTCACAATGGTCTCAAAAATAGAAAGCAATCCATGAAAATGTTGTAATTGAGTATCGTCAAACAAACGATCGTCGGTAATGTCAAAATAATCAAACCCATTGGAATTACACAGCAGCGTGCCTGGTATTCAACTTACCAAAATTCTCCCATGTAACCCCCCTCTTCCGGACCTCCACTGGCTCCCGGTAATCCGGTAGGTTCAAGACACTGGTACTGGCCTACAGGGCTGTCAGGGGAACTGTCCCTACCTACCTCCAAACATTAGTCAGACCCCGACTGGTACCACCTTCACTAAAAACAGACAAACATCACTCCTGCCAAGTCTCAACTCTTCTCTGTTCTGGCACCGCAGTGGTGGAATGAGCTCCCGGCTGACGTCAGGATGGCAGAGTCACTCACCAGCTTCCGCAAGAGACTCAAGACCCACCTGTTGAGAGTTCAGCTGGACTCTGCATAGCCCCCCCCCCACCCCCGTGCTTTTCTTGCCTGTTTGTATGTCTTGGCATTATTAGTAGTACTTAGCGTTGTTTTGCATATTGTATGTTCTGAGATGTTGGGAATGCACTCATAATGGCACTTCTGCTCTTATCCCAGCTATTATGCAGGCAGACGAGCAATTATGAAATTCGTTCTGTTAACCTTCCAATTATGAATGCTTGAAACCTGCTCTATACTTGTCTTTATGTACCACAGGGATATATTGCTGTCTCTTCAAACAAATGTACTTTGTATGTCACTTTGAATAAAAGCGTCAAATGCCCTAAATGTAAATGTAGATGTAATGTAAGTGCAAAGTGAACAACTAAAATTGCATATTGACTCGGACTCAAGCTGCTCCATCTGTCTCACAAGCCTGTAAATACAGAGCTGATGGGTGTTTTCAAGAACTAAATGACAAAGTGTACCGGCAGACTGATGGACACCAGGCGACAGCTGGTGATTGGCTGATTAATTACCCTGGAGATGACTAATGCACCAATGGTGTCCCATTTCCATGCATCAATTTGAATACCAACGGAGGCCAACACACAGCAACAGATGCACAAAATAGTATTTTATTTAGCATGGGATGAACACAAAATCGTGACCAAGAAACAAGATATAAGAATCTGGCTTCTATCCAACAATCTGTCCCACAATGAACATGGTGACCATGTCTTCTATACTCACCCTCACTCCGTCTCATGCTGTCATGTCTTTAGTTGAGTTTTTAGCTGCCCTATAAGAGGAGATATCCTATAAAAGAGGAAAAAGTTTTAGTTTATTTTTAACATGTGTTGTACTTTATGATTGAAACACTCCTCTTTAATGATAATAACCTTTAGAAATCCAATGATAGAAATTCAAACTGAGATTGTTAGCCGGCATGTTAATGACTGTGCTCGCTGTGTTACAAAGACTCAGTTGGCATTTTATTATAGCGTTGCCTTGTGAGACTTACTTAGACTGCATTAATGCAGTCTAACTAAGCATTACTCATGTTTAAATTTCATCTCATGTGGAAACTTAAACTTGAGAAATGCTTACTTAGACTGCAATAAGCCTGAGTTAGGAATCAATACTGGGGCACGTTCTGTTCAGTATCAGACCCAATATTTATGGCCAGAAATGCCCCTGTCACTGGCCTGCTAAGTCCACTTTTAATTAAAATCTGATGGCATTCTCTTCTTGTGATGCTCATTATGTCAGCAGACCCTGTGAAGGTGATTGCTGGCTCGGGGTTTTCATCGAGGGAAAAGGTGTTCCCATGGTAACTTCGGTTAGGATTGATGATTAATTGAAAACGAGGTTTCTCTTTATTTGTTCCTGAAGGAAAACCTTGCAGCTGGTTGATTGATTATACATAATATAGATAATAAATGAACCTGCTGTATAAACACACTTTGAACTTTGAACACACCAACTCCCCAGCTGAACACATTCTGTGGTTGTGGACTATCCAAGTGTTTTATTCTGCTCCAAACAACAATATCACACAGACACTATAATGACAATAACACCCACTTATGCCTCATAATTACGTTATTATTGCATTCTAGGTACTGGGGTGTGGAGGGGGGGGATAAGCGATTTGATAATTGCTGTCATTGTTGCCTCTCCAGTTTGAGCTCAACAACGGCAACAAAAGGGATGGCCTCGCTATTATCTGGAAGAGACAGGAATAAACGGAATAATTTCACCCTGTCAATCTCACAATGTTGAAATGAAACCATGGATGGGTGGAAAATTCGCCCGGCATTATTTATTTTTTATTGATTATAACCTTTGTTACGGGGGGAGGTGTGGGGTGGTGGAATGCCAAGAGAGGGTTTTCAACTCCCAGCCGAACGATTAACGGTGTAAAAACAAACAAATAAATAAAAAAAAGCCACAATTCACTGTGAATTGTTTTGTAGTTCTTGCCTTTACTTATCCAAACCAGTCTCATTGAAATTCAGCACCTCACACACAGCAGCACATTAAAAGGTGGCGTAGGCCTACAGTGTAGAGCACACAAGCAGATAAGCATGTCTTCCCAGACATGAAGCTGGCACATTTCCATATAGCATAATGCTACTTACTATACAACTAACAATGCTTTGTTAGGCTCAGTGAATGAATGAAGACATTGAGTGAATTGTTGTCTGATTTGGAGAACAGATTTGTGAGAAGATGGGTTTAAATTGGTGCCTCACACGGCCCAAATGAGGTTCACCTCTTTTGATCTGTGAGCCGTAAGAGCTTCCTGGTTTGAACCGCACATATCTCTTCCCTTCCTCATTGTCAGCAACATTTGCTCTCTTCATCCTGGAAATCCTTGACATCTTTATTTTGAGGTTATGCGTGAGCTTCAAAACCTGCAGCTAAATTTAGTTGATCCCATCACAATGAATCAGTACGACCGGCAGAATTCAATTACATAAACCCAAGCGTTTTTGAAATAACTTTAATCTCAAGAGGGGCTTTCTTCAACTGCTGGATCAACAGGCTCTAACATTAGATAATGTACAAAATCATTAAAGTGCCAGTGAACCCACAATCGTTTTTATTTTGTTAAGTTATGTCTTATCAATCCGTGCAGTGTTCCTGATTTTTTTCATGGAAATCACATCTGAAATGATGCAAGCTTATAAGTGTATAGAATTTAGAAAATTCAATTTGCTGAAGCTTCTCAAATGATGAACAGTAATAGTTTCATTCAATTGCTGCATACAAGGCTTAACCTTTAACCATTTAACATTTGCACAACAAATATCTTTTGCTGTTGGGTCTCACAAAGCTGTCTGCCTTTCAACATTAAAAATCATCTGAAGATTTCCCCTGAATTAAATTCCGTCCTCAGTTCTTGTCAGTTGTATTGAATTAAAATGACTTGCATCTTGCATCTCTCAATACAATCAATACTTTGAAGGTTGCCACTTTGCTTTGTGAGTATTCTGTCAGTGTTGCTCGTCACACCACTATAAATCATTATTCCCTCACACTGAAATTGAATTTAGTCAATAGGATTAGGATAGGACAGGATATTTTCATATTTTCATGAAAATATAATTTTAGGACAATGTATGTCAATGCATGGTGAATGCATTGATGCCGCAACCTTCACCCATGTTGCCATAAACCAGAAGGAAAACGCTACTTTAAATTAACTGAAGTTCATTCTAATTGGTGTCAATGCTGAAAGCATTCACAACATATGTTATTCGCCCAAATTATTTTCTTTTTTATTATTCCACCCTGTTTTTTGCCGGCCTTCCCACAGTTTTCAACGTAGAAACTCCGTTCAAAGTTTAAAAGATTCAGCTCAATTAGGAATCAATTGCAATGACTTTTCTTATTGATACCCTTCATACTTTCCGCAATATTCAACATTTTCCGGCAATTTTTCCCCATTGAAATGAATGGGGGAGAATGTTCAAAATGTTTCCAAACCCACTCATATTCAACCTCTTCCCATTCATTCATACTCAGTGGCTCGGCAACAGAATACTTAAAGCAAACAGGCGGGCGGGCAATCACAGGTGAACAACCCTTACTGATCCTATACGACATCAGACCCTGCATGCTGCCGTCAACACATAATAGTACAAATAACAAAGCCATAATCCCACCTCGATGTCACACCTCGGACCATTACACTTCAAAGTGAAGTGTAATGGTCCGAGGTGTGACATCGAGGTGGGATTATGGCTTTGTTATTTGTACTATTATGTGTTGACGGCAGCATGCAGGGTCTGATGTCGTATTGGATCAGTAAGGGTTGTTCACCTGTGATTGCCCGCCCGCCTGTTTGCTTTAAGTATTCTGTTGCCGAGCCACTGACTCATCAAGCCTTAATTCCTAAGCGGTGATACATTTCCACAGCAAATTGGATCTATTTTGGGAAGGGATGAAATTA